>CM042181.1:38694273-38721773 GCA_023376005.1 Doryteuthis pealeii | reverse complement strand
TAAATTTATTATGGAATAACGGTTGTTGAGTTTTTCCTTCCTTTCAAACTCCCCAGGATCCTTGACTGTTTCAACTCTGGATACATGATTCGATCTCTCAACCTACAGCTGGATTTTGGTGGGATGGAGAAGATGGTAGATTGTATCTGCTGTCCTAATCATTTCAACTTTCCGACTGTTTGTACATCTATATCATATTGTCCTGCAGAAGGTTTTATTTAAACCGAAACGTTTAAACGTCGACGTAAACATATCAAATTCACCTGTTTGGGACATTTTTTGGTAATTTTCATCTCTAGTTGTTAAAATTCATAGCACAAAATTGTGCGTGCGCATTATCTGAAATGAACTTAATTGTTATTAAGAACACATTTTATGGTATTTTTGTTTTCGAAAAAGTTCTAAGATTTGTTTATTTCACACGGAGACTTTCAAAATGTCTACCGTCTTGTTTCAAAGTGAAAGTCAGTTGGCTAAATTCCTAGCATAAAATTATCTGAAATGAACTTAATTGTATTAAGAACACATTTTATGATATTTTTGTGTTAAAGTATGCAGTTGTATTGTTTTCGAAAAAGTTTCTAAGATTTGTATATTTCGCACGGACACATTCAAAATGTCTACCGTCTTGTTTCAAAGTGAAAGTCAGTTGGCTAAATTCCTAGCATAAAATTATCTGAAATGAACTTCATTGTTATTAAGAACACATTTTATTATATTTTTGTGTGAAAGCATGCAGTTATATTGTTTTCGAAAAAGTTTCTAAGATTTGTTTATTTCGCACGGAGACTTTCAAAATAGCTAACGGCTTAGTTGAAAGTGAAAGTCAAGGGAGGTTACTCTAATTGCCTTATTTGCTAGGAATTTAGCCAACTAAAGGTGAAAATTACCAAATTATTTCTCTATATTGCTGAACTTAATACTTCATATTCTACTGAGCTTTGTGCATGAATATTGAATGAATATTACTATATTGCTTTAAAAGGGTAGGGCTGAGTTTATTGCACAGTTCCTGAGGTGCCCCCTTGATGGAGAATGCCAACGGGATCAACGCATTTTTTGTGCCTACCACCCATGAGCTTGTAGGTGGGCCCAGATAAAAATGTCTTTGTGACACACCCTCATAAGTGGGATGAGAGGCAAATACCTGTAGATATGGTTAACAGTTTTAATAATGTAAAACAATTTTATTAATAATTGAGATTTAATAGAAATAAAACTGAGGGAATTATGATTTGAGTAGTGATATAGTTTCGGTTACAGACAGAAAAATACACAATCTCCATTATCTATCTATCTATACATATATAAAGTGCAGTTTTGTGTATGTGTATGTCCGAAGGAAACTTCGAAAATAAAACAATTAACGACAAAGTAAATATATATATACACATTAAATATCACCAGGGCTTGGTTTTTGAGCAAAAATAATGAAGATTTGAGAAGATATTTAAAAATTCAAATTTGAAAAGTAACAGAAGGGAAAGTCATTTGCATATTATTTAGTTTATCTTTTTTTTGTATGTTTTTTTTTTCCGCTTCGAAATCTAATATTGATTGATTGAATTAATTGCTTCATTTATATCTTATTTTTAAAAAAATGTAAATCATTGAATGGAAATTTCTTACTATATTGTTATATATTTCCGTGGGGATTTTTATGGAGCAACCAGCGATGATCTCACTCGCGATAAGTAATAATGGATCTGCGAGACTAGCTTTTTAAAAATCCCCCCTCTACCCAGGCGACGCCGGATAGCCACTTCTAGTATATTTATATATATTTACCAACCCCTCGGTACGAGCAGGATGTGACACAAGGTCAATTTCTTAAGCGGAGTTTAACAGGTTTGAATTCAGAGTTTTCCTTCTCCTAGACTGGTTACCTAGCCATGGTTAAAGAGCCCAGTCTGCCCTTCTAGTATATTTATAAAGGTCAAAAAGTCAGAGGTTTTCTCTTAATCACATAAAGAGGAGTCAAAGTCGTAGGTGTCAAAATCAAGGAGTCGGAGTCAGAGGTTTTGTGTTTTGGTTCCACAGCCCTATTAGAAGTTGGTATTTACCGAAGCCAGTTTTCACAGGTAGTGTAGGACACAAGGCTGCAAATATGGGACATCCAACAAGGATCGAAGTTAAAAAAAAAAAACGACTGGATCTGCGGGACTAACTTAAAAAATCCCCCTCTATCCAGGCGACGCCGGGTAGCCGCTGCTAGTATATTTATAAAGGACAAAAATGTCGCTTTGCCTACAAAAGGTTAAAATCGGGAGATTGTACTTCCGGTCTCTATATTTAAAACACAAATTACACCGGTGATATATATTTTATTGCTATCTGCAGTTGATCTAAGCTTAGATATGGCACAAGGCCAGAAGTATGGGGCGCTCAATGAGAATGGCACTCACTAACAATGGTTTGCAAATCTAGCTTGCTAACCATTACACCACGTGAGGTGAACAGAATGAACTAATCTGTCCTAGGTATGATGTTGAACTGCATCTAATGGCGAGGTTCCAACACTGGAACTTTGAAGCGTGTAGAGTACCCCTTCATCGCCCAGATGGTGTTTTTTTTATTTTGCTAGTATTTATAAAGGACAAATATGTCGCTTTGCCTACAAAACGGTTAAAATCGGAAGATTGTACTTCCGGTCTCTATATTTAGAATACAAATTACACCGGTGATATTTCAAATGTGGGTGCTGTGACATTCATTGCTATCTGCAGTTTATATCAGACTGACTCATATAATAATGGAATTGGATTATTTCGTTAAGTTTAATAAACTCAGCCTCACCCAAATAAAACATCTTTAGTACACAGCTAAATTTAAACTTTTATATAAGATATATTGATTATTATTTTTACTATGTCATCAAGGAAATTAGTATGATAATAAAATAAGAAAGGAAATAGTACACTGATAAATATACTACAATAATTTGTAAAATTAGTATACCGATAGCTAATATCCTCCTCCATATACATTCACATATTATGAATCATACACGGTTCATTTTCCTGACATTAGTACATTATTCTATGTACTATACATGCAATTTTTGATGAGTTGTACAACTGAGCAATGTACACAATAATTTCATAATAATAATAATAATAATAATAATAATAATAATAATAATAATTATTATTATTATTATTATTATTATTATTATTATTGTTTACTCCTTTTGAGTTTTCACATCAGCATTAGCTAATGGTCTATCACTGGAGTCTGAGTGACAGCAAGTCTCCTCAGGTCTCCAGGACTCTTCTGAGTATTCTGGCAGATTGCATCAGTGCAGTGTTTTGTATGGTTTCAATCCTTCCTCTGATTTCCAAACTTTCCAAACCCTTTTCCAATCCTTTTGGGACTGTTCCAAGTGCACCAACTACAATTGGTATCACTTTGACCTTCATATTCCATAACTTTTTTTTATTATTATTTTCACTCTTTTTGAGTTTTTCACGTGAGAGTTAGCTGATGGTATTTCACTGGAGTCTGAGTGACAGCAAGTCTCCTCAGGTCTCCAGGACTCTTCTGAGTATTCTAGCAGTGCAGTAGTCTGGATGGTCTCAATTTCCAGATCATCCAGTCTTTTTCCCAAGTTTATTGGGACCGTTCAAAGTGCACCAACTACAATTTCACCCTCATTTTCCACAGCCTTTTCAATTTTCTGGCAAGGTCCAGGTATTTGTCCATCTTTTCGTTTTCCTCCAACTTCATCCTGTGATCTACTGGAACTGCAAAGTTCACCAGTTGACACGTTCTCTTTTCTTTTTTTCTCGTTTTTTTTTCTTCGTTTTTCAACCCTAGGTCTGTTCTCCTGGCTAGGATAGAGCGATCCGTCTTTATCTCGAAAAGAAAATTATTATTATTATTATTATTTCACTCCATTCGAGTTTTTCACACCTGCCGTAGCCGGTGGTTCACTGGGGGCTGAGTGACAGCAACTCTTCTCAGGTCCCCAGGACTCTTCTGAGTATTCCAGCCGATCTCAATAATGCTGTAGTCTGGATGGTCTCGATTCTTCCCCTGATTTCCAATTCATCCAGACTCTTTTCCAGACTCCTGAGGATCGTTCCCAGATCCCCAATTGCAATTGGTACGACTTTCACCCTCATGTTCTACAGTTTTCCCAGTTCTCTGGCAAGGTCCAAGTATTTGTCGATCTTTTCCTTCTCTTTTTATTTTACTCTGTGATCGACCGGGACGGCAAGAACCACGAGATGACAAGTCTTCCTCTTCTTGTCAATCAAAAAACTAGGCCTGGTCTCCTGACCGGGATTAGGTGATCCGTCTGTACCTCAAAGTCCCAGAGAATTTTGTGCGTCTCATTCTCCAGGACAGATTCAGGTTTGTGCACATACCATATAGTTGAATGGTGAAAATTGAATTTCTTGCACAGTTCCCACACTCATTATTATTATTATTATTATTATTATTATTATTATTATTTGAGTAATTATACGTGTACGTGCAAACAAGGAACGAAAAGGAGGAACAAGAGAGGAAAGAAGCCGCCACAGAAAAGAGAGCCAGAAGGAAGGAGAGACAACAGCAACTCCAACAAGCATCACTGTTTGTTTGCAGTCACTGCACCAGAGATTGCCACTCAAAAATTGGTCTGATTAAGAAATTAATTGGTACTATTCGCAAAGTTCCGTCTCGGCCTTCTGCCTTAAAAAACGCTCGTCGGTGATAGCTAAAAAAACAAAACAAAAAAAAAAACACTGTTTATAAAAAAATAATTTGTCAATTGAAGGCATTTTTATCGACAAATTACCTTTTTTAATGGTTTGAAGGCGTTAAAAGTAAACCATATTTTTGAAAATATTGAAAAAAACCCCAAAAAACAAACAAACAAACAAACAAAAAAACAAAAAACAAACACAAAAAATTAAATAAACAACCAGCGCTTAAGGCGTTTTTCTCCAAAAGTTAATGCGATATTTTACCACCAGTCTTTTTTCGACAAGTAAATGTAAATATTTTAACCTTTTAAAGATATGGCTTACTTTAACGTCTTCTAACCGCAAAAAAAAGAAGAAATATATATATATTATTATATATATATATATATATATATATATATATATATATACAAAAGTCCAGAGAAGAAATCTTCCTTCCGACACAAGAGTTTTATTCAAACAAAACCAAGTCGCAGTTTGAGAGCTCAATGTGTGCTCTTAATGTTAGACTCACAGAGCAAATATATGAGTAAAGAAATAACAAAAGACTTAAAGATTTAGCATTATAGTCTATTTCGGGGAGCTTATTTGTCTAAGCTCCCTGAAATAGACTATAATGCTAAATCTCTAAGTCTTTTGTTATTTCTTTATTCATATATATATATATATATATATATATATATATATATAAACACCTTCTATAGACAAATTATTTTTTTCATATACAGCAGGCACCGTTTCAGCTAGGGACTTCATTCATAGGTGGGTTTGTTTTTTGAGCTATCACCACCTAGCGTTTTTTTAAGGCAGGAGGCCGGGACGGAACTCTGCGAATAGTGCCAATAAATTAAAAGATTTTTTAGAATAGGGAGTTACTTTACAATCACCCTGTTTACTAGAATTGACACTATAATAGCAACGAGAAAAAAAAAAAGAAGTTTATTAAAATAGGATCAATTCGTCACGATTAAGAGAGCTTCAAAAAGCTGTGAAAACCTTTATTAAAACTAGCAAATATATGCACCCTCCGGGTGCAAGTATTTAAGTTTTAATGTAATAAAATATTGTATTAAATTAGAAAGGCTAATGAAACTAAATAAGAATACAGATAAAAAGATTTGAAACAGAGGGAGTATAATAAAAGATTTGAAACAGAGGGAGTATAATAAAAAATGGAACAACTGAAACTTACTCTTCCATCACTCTCATCTTTCATTGTTATTTTTTCTAATTTAAGTATTTAGTTATAAGAGGAAGTAAAGAATAACATTACAGTTATTTTTTCTTGTTAATGAATTTCATTTAAGATTCCTTGAAGAGATTTTGGCTTATATTCATTAAAATAAAACCAAACAATTAGAAATCAATAATACTAAGCACATATTTATTAAAATCAATTTTTTAAGATCAATATGCAAATTAGCCTTCCCATTCACACTGTAAACCTCTATTTTGTTGTATATATAAATACAATTGCATGTTATTAGTATGTAGATATGGTCTACAGTGGCTTCGGCCTCTGGACCATTGATATAATTAACGGCGTCGATCCCAGGGGGCCATCCCCCCCAGGCAACACCTGTCCCCTTGATTTAAAGGGGCAGGGCTGGGTTTATTGCCCAGCGCCTGAGGCGCCCCCCTTGAGGGGGAATGTCGACGGATCGACGCAATTTTTCACCCGCCACCCCATGAGTCTCGGCTTGTGGGTGGTCCCACATAAATAGGGCCTTGTGCCTGACCCGTACAAGTGGGGTACGTGGAAAATATCATGTAGATATGGTCAACAGTGGCTTCGGCCTCTGGACCATTGCTATAATTAACGGCGTCGATCCCAGGGGGCCATCCCCCCAGGCAACACCTGCCCCCTTGATTTAAAGGGGCAGGGCTGGGTTTATTGCCCAGTGCCTGAGGCGTCCCCCTTGAGGGGGAATGCCGACGGGATCGATGCAGTTTTTCACCTGCCACTCCATGAGCTTCGGCTTGTGGGTGGTCCCACGTTAATAGGGACTTTGTGCCTGACCCGTACAAGTGGGGTACGCAGTAAATATAAATATCATGTAGATATGGTCAACAGTGTAAGTAATGTAAAACAATCTTATTAATAATTTAGGTTTAAATAAAAATAAAATCATGGAGAATTTGATGTAAATAACGAAAGGAATTGTGACTTGTATAGTAATATAGTTTCGGTTACAGACATACAAACCCACAATCTCCATTATAATAAGAAGATATATATATATATATATATATATATATATATATATATATATATATATATGAAAAACGTATAATAGCAACGAGAAAAAAAAGAAGTTTATTAAAATAGGATCAATTCGTCACGATTAAGACAGCTTCAAAAAGCTGTGAAAACCTTTATTAAAATAATCATTTATTTTGTATGACGTAAACTCCATAATTGTTACTAGGGTGAGTCAAGAGTATTGTAATGTTTTGGTACGTACGAGTTGGCGGTAAAACCTTTGAGTCGCCCCCGTGCTTACTTTTACAGGATATCTAGGAACGGATCTATTATGAACATTTTGGAACTAATGAAGCCCGACCATCAAGGCTGGGCGGGAGAGTCACCGTGGCGTAGTGGTTAGCGTGCTGGACTTCGACATTGTAGTAAGCGAGTTCGAATCCCATTCGCGCTATTACGTTTAATTTTACTACTAGGGTGAGTAAAAAAGTAATGCCATTTTGTTTAGGGCAGCTATAATTACCAATACAGGAACATGTATCATACATCAAAATGAAGCTGGTCCTCTGTGGATCACATCCCTACTTCTCCACATAGGTGAGTCAAAAAGTAATGCCATTTCGTTTAAGGCAGCTATAATTATCAACACAGGAACATGTATCATACATCAAAATGAAGCTGGTCCTTTGTGGATCACATCCCCACTTCTCCACATAGTCACCGTTTCTCTTAATAGCAATGTTCCACCTTCGAATGAGAGCATGTATCCCTGCCTCGTAAATTTCTGTTCACTGTTCTTTGAGCCACTTCTTAACTACAGATTTAACTTTCTCGTCACTGAAATAATGTTTGCTTCCCAAAACCTCATTCACGGGCCCGAAGAGATGATAGCCTAAAGGCCCTAAATCTGGTGAGTATGGAGGATGCGGTAAAGTTGTCCATCCGAAAGAGGCGATTTTCTCCTTTGTCCTGATACTTGTGTGTGGTTGAGCATTCTCATGCAGAAGGAGGGCATTGTCGATTGGCAAGTTGGGTCTTACTTGTTGGATTCTTGCTCTGAGTCTATTTAGGGTCTCAATGTAGACCTTAGTTTTATAAAAAAAACGGCTGACTTCTGATTTAGGTCGGAAAATTAAAACGGAAAGTTTTTTGGTGGTACCCAATGACAGTTTAACTACAGTCTATAAATTAACATTTTGCGAATTGGGTTACGGTTTTTAGCTCAGTCGGTAGAACATTCGGCTAGAAACCACAAGGTTCCTAGTTCGATACCAGTCCCCGCCAACTCAGCGTATGAGTAGCACAGGGATCTGTGCGGTAAAGTAAGGAGCTGCTGGTAGGTGTGGTGCTCCACCTCAGATGCTAAAAAACAATCTCCTTGGTCTAGCGCTATTGAAAAGGGGATAGACTCCCTCGCTGACTGGCTGATACCGACTTTAGGCCGCCCCGTCGACTTTACTTACTTTTTACTTTAGGGGATTAAGGTTGTTTTTTAATTACGTATTGCTTAAAAAAAAAAAACAAAAAAAAAACAAACAAATTACTATACATTTAATTAACCATTGAAATTAATTATTGAATCTATTATTGAGACAGTTGTTTGTGTTAAGTATTGCAATGTATAATTTCAATTAAACTTAGTTTAAAAAAATATTTTTCAACATTAAATGTATAGTAATTTGTTTTTTTTTTGTTGTTCAACAAAAAAACCAAATTACTATACATTTAATTTTATGAGCCATCCTTTAGGCTCCAAGCAAGAGCACTTGCCCAGGATCAAATAGTTCAGTTAGGAAATTATTATTGATCTGAATGTTGGAATATCTTGGTAAATAAGGTCTGCTACAATACACCACATAAATTTATAGACTAGCGCTTGTCCAGTGGAAATCCTTGGTAAAGAATCCTTTGGTTGTTCCTTGGTGCTCCTCAGTATTGCAAGTCCTACTTCAATGATTGCAAATAGACTTCTCTCAGTACCAGTGATTAAGTAGTCAACCAGCCATGCATTATGGCTGTTGATTGGCTGAGGTTTAAACCACGTGACCTCGGCTAGTCTATGAATTTATGTGGTGTATTGTAGCACACCCTATTAACCAAAATATTCCAACAATCAGATCAATAATAGTGTAGTGAGCTCGATCCTCACCGTGTTCCAGACTTAGTTAAGACACTTCGTTATATCAGATAATTAATAGTGTAATGAGTTCGATCCTCATTGTGTGCCGGCCTTTTGCCAGACGTGATTTAAGCCGAGCGAATATCTATATAGACGAGCGCATACGCGTTTATAAATTATTTTTCCTATTTTTAATGAAATATTGTAGTGAGCTCGATCCGCACTGGGTGCCTTACGACCGTAGCCTTAAGTCAGATTTGATTTCAGCCGAGCTTATATCTATATAGACGCGCGCACACGAATATATGAATTATTTTTTCCTAATTTTAATGAAATATTGTAGTGAGTTCGATCCGCACTGGGTGCCTTACGACCGTAGCCTTAAGTCAGACTTGATTTCAGCCGAGCTAATATCTATATAGACGAGCGCACACGAATATATGAATTATTTTTTCCTAATTTTAATGAAATATTGTAGTGAGTTCGATCCGCACTGGGTGCCTTACGACCATAGCCTTATTTCAGACTTTGTTTACGTCGAGCGAATATCTGTATAGACGCGTACACACGCATCTATACATTATTTTTTCCTAATTTTAATGAAATATTGTAGTGAGTTCGGTCTGCACTGGGTGCCTTACTGGGTTTGGTTTAGTTTGATTTGTTTTACGGCATATCAACCTCAGTGGGTCATTTAATGCCGATAAAGTTTTGAAATAAAGTTATTCTTAATGGATACTCAATTTTTTTAATAAATACATTTTTTCTATTTAACCCATAGATGGGACCCTAACAGGTACTACCATTCCGGGTCAGAGTGGACTAGAGAGCAATGGTGATGAAGGGGTGCTCCACATTCCCCAAACCTCCAAAACTGGAACCTCACCATCAGATAGAGTTTAACGTCATTCCCAAGACATGTAGACCCTCAGTCACCGCCTTCTAGTACCATATGATAAGAAGGATTGGGAGTTGCCATAAGGGCAATAGGGTTGGGACAATCATATAGGTGCTAGGTCTTGACGTGACCAGCCGATTGATCGGAGGGGGCCTCTCCAATCGCCCGTCTAGCCCAAGAAAGGACCAAAATGGAATATTGCAAGTCATGGACTGCTCTACCATCTGGGTTCTATCCTTAAGCATCACGGGTCGCCCCCATTGGGGGAGTCTTACCTCTCTGCAGAGGTGGTGTCGGTGCATTCTAACGCCCCAGCCGACAGGGCTGGGTGCCTTACGACCGTAGCCTTTTGTCAGACTTATATTTAAGCCGAGCTAATATCTCTATAGACGCGCGCGCACGCGTATATGAATTACTTTTTTTTCTTCTAATTATAGAGAAACATTCCGTCAGTGAAAATATTTCTCATTTGTTTTGTAATTTTTTGTTGCATTGTAACGACAAACAAACAAAAATGTCAGTTTTTAATGCAGATAACGTTATGCTTGAACGACAAAAAAGAAGACATGCTTTCTTTATCAGGAGACCGGAAGTAGTCCCGCAGCGACTATACTCAGTCGGCACAATTGGCCAATATTCACAGTTCATTCTCAAATAATTCTTTCTTTAAATTTTTTTCTTCCATCCATTTCTGTCGCTGCGCTTTATATCAATTTTTACGGGCCGTATATTTATTTCAGTAGTGAATATTTTGCAATTATAAACTCCATTGAATGTTTTACAATGACAAAGTCCGTTGAATTGAGTTGATAAGAATGGACGCAGGTGTAGCCGAACATTTCATGACAATCTCTTTGCGAATGAGTTTTGCGAAAGATTGTTGAAAAAAATAATATTATTCAACGTGTCACATAAGTCATTTAAAAAGGATTATAAACATACTCCGTTTGTTTACTAATATATATATATAATATATATATATATATATATATATATATAATATATATATGTGTGTGTGTGGTGTGTGTGTGTGTGGTGCGTGCGTGTGTATATATATATGTATATATATAAATGTGTCTATATACATGTATATATGTGTGTATATACATGTATATATATGTGTGTATATACATGTATATATGTACATATATGTATGTATATATATGTGTTTGCGTACACACACACACACACACACACATATATATAATATATATATATATATATATATATATATATATATATATATATATACATATGGGTTGGACAAAAGAATGAAAACATTATTCTTCCATTATTTTGTCCAGCCCAAGACATATATATATATATATATATATATATATATATATATGTAGGGGTTATACAAGATAATTAAAAAAATAATGTTTTCATTATTTTGGCCGACCAATATATATCTTATTATAATGGAGATTGTGTGTTTTTCTGTCTGTAACCGAAACTATATTCCTACTCAAGTCACAATTCTCTTAGTTATTGACATCACATTCTCTATGATTTTATTTTTATCTAAACCTCAATTATTAATAAAATTATCTTACATTATTAATACTATGTCTACATACTGAAAACATGCAATTATATTTATATATACACAAAATAGCAGTTTACAGTGTGAACGGGAAGGCTAATTTGCATATTAATATTAAAAAAATCGAATTTAATAAATATGTGCTAGTATTATTGATTTCTAACTGTTTGGTTTTATTTTAATGAATATAAGCAAAAATCTCTTCAATGAATCTTAAATGAAATCCATTAACAAGAAGAAATAACTGTAATTTTATTCTTTACTTCCTCTTTTAACTAAATACTTAAATTAGAAAAAATAACAATGAAAGACGAGAGTGATGGAAGAGTAAGTTTCAGTTGTTCCATTTTTTATTATACTCCTCTGTTTCAAATCTTTTTATCTGTGTTCTTATTTAGTTTCATTAGCCTTTCTAATTTAATACAATATTTTATTACATTAAAACTTAAATACTTGCACCCGGAGGGTGCATATATTTGCTAGTATATATATATATATATATATGTTTATGATATACACTTTTGGGATGTAAAATAAATAAAAAAAACTCCGTTGGGTGTTAAGTTTCATTATATTCTATTCAATATTTCGGAAGCATTACTTTTCTTTATCAAGAAAATGTAGACTTCACAATATATATATATATATAATATATATATAATAATATATATATATATATATATATATGTAACATGAATTAAATCTAATTTAACTTACAATAAGGTTATATCAGTGCCCGATCATTAAACTTAACCATGCACAATTACAGATTCAGGAGTGTCTCCTTCGTATTCTTTTTGAAGAAAAGAGTTGTTTCTCATTGTAAGAGTCTTTCTAGGATTGGAACGAAAGTCTTGTTCGATACAGACTAACATTTATTTCCGCCCTGTCGACTGGGCGTTAGAATGCACCGACTGCACCTCTGCAGAGGGGTAAGACTCCCCCAATGGGGCCACCTGTTGGCCGTGGGTGGCGACCCGTGATGCTTAAGGATAGAGCCCAGGTGGATGAGCAGTTCATGACATGCAATACTCCACTTTGGCCCTATCTTGGGCTAGACGGGCGGTCGGAGAGGCCCCCTCCGATCAATCGGCTGGTCATGCCAAGCCCTAGCACCTATATGATTGTCTCAGCCCTATTGCTCTTATGGCAAGCCCCAACCCCTTTTTATCATATAGGTGCTAGAAGGCGGTGACTGAGGGTCTACATGTCCTAGGAATGACGTTAAACTCTATCTGATGGTGAGGTTCCAGTTTTGGGGGTTACGGGAATGTGGAGCACCCTTTCATCACCATTGCTTCATGGTTCACTCTGACCCGGAGTGGTAGTACCTGTTAGGGTCCCATCTATGGGTTAAATAAAAAAACATGAGTTGATAAACAAAACATTAAGAATGAATTTATTTCACAACTTTGTCGGCATTAAATGACCCACTGAGGTTGATATGCCGTAAAACAAACCAAACCAAACAAACCAAACATTTATTTACTCAATAAATACAACATGTAAATTGAGAAATATAAAATGGATTCGTTGAAACTCCGGCGTCTGACAACTGACCTGGTAAACGCTCATAAGGTCATTAATCATCTTAACAACAGCAACTCTTGAGCACCTTTTTGATCTCCATGTTTCTAACAAACTTGGGCATGCCTACAAAGTCAGAAAACAGCATAGCTCACATGACTTTCGCAATTGCCAAGGCATGGAATAAACTGCCTGTATCCATTGTGGGTTGCCGAAACACTGCATCTTTCAAAGCCTCCATGCTTCCTGTAGTCCGCCAACTTTATACCTGATACTCCCATCCACACACATGCACGCACGCGCACACAAACATGTATATTATTACTGTACGCTGTTCATGTTCCTAACACTAATACATTATTCTATGTACTAGATATGAGACTTTGAGGAGTTGTGGTGCACCTGAGCACTGTACACATACATGTATATTATTACTGTATGCTATTCATGTTCCTGACACTAATACATTATTCTATGTACTAGACATGAGACTTTGATGAGTTGTGGTGCACCTGAGCACTGTACACATACATGTATATCATTACTGTACGCTATTCATGTTCCTGACACTAATACATTATTCTATGTACTAGACATGAGACTTTGATGAGTTGTGGTGCACCTGAGCACTGTACACATACATGTATATTATTACTGTATGATATTCATGTTCCTGACTCTAATACATTATTCTATGTACTAGACGTGAGACTTTGATGAGTTGTGGTGCACCTGAGCACTGTACACATACATGTATATTATTACTGTATGCTATTCATGTTCCTGACACTAATACATTATTCTATGTACTAGACATGAGACTTTGATGAGTTGTGGTGCACCTGAGCATTGTACACATACATGTATATTATTACTGTATGATATTCATGTTCCTGATACTAATACATTATTCTATGTACTAGACATGAGACTTTGATGAGTTGTGGTGTACCTGAATACTGTACACATACATGTATATTATTACTGTATGATATTCATGTTCCTGATACTAATACATTATTCTATGTACTAGACATGAGACTTTGATGAGTTGTGGTGCACCTGAGCACTGTACACATACATGTATATTATTACTGTACGTTATTCATGTTCCTAACACTAATACATTATTCTATGTACTAGACATGAGACTTTGATGAGTTGTGGTGCACCTGAGCACTGTAATTTATTGTACTTGTTTATTTGCATGGACACACTGGAGAGAAAAATCATTAAAATAATCTAACCTCTTATATCAATTGTATTCTGAAATGGGAGATCATTTTATCACTTGATATAAATAGAAAATTGATCCCCCAATTTAGGTCCGGTGTAATTCATTTGTACAGAAAAATTGAAGGAAAAAATATAATTTATGATTGCAGTTGTATTTTAAAATGGGGGATCATTTTATTACTTGATACCAATATAAAACTGATCCCTCTCTTTAGTCCCGTGTAATATATTGTAAGAGATGAGTCGTCTGGGAATATTTTAATTTCTCTTGCACTTTCCATCTGACTCGTCAATTTCACGTCATACAAATCATATCGTAAAAATCTTGGGTGGATTTTTGTTTGTCAAAAACATGTTTGCCCTCGAGGTCTTCCATCATGATATCAAATTCCTTTTTTTATTAGCTTTTATTTCAGAGAGAGAGAGAGAGAGAGAGAGAGAGAGAGAGAGAGAGAGAGAGGGGGGGGAGAAGAAGAAAAAGAGAAAGAGAAACTGAGAGATAGAGAGAGAGTGACAGAAAGATAGATAGATAGATATATAAGAGAGCGAGCGAGCGAGCGAGAGAGAGAGAGAGAGAGAGAGAGAGAGAGAGAGAGAGAGAGAGAGAGAGAGAGAGAGAGAGAAGAAGAGGGGGGGAAGAAAGAAAAAGAGAAAGAGAAACTGAGAGAGAGAGTGACAGAAAGATAGATAGATAGATATATAAAGCGAGCGAGCGAGCGAGAGAGAGAGAGAGAGAGAGAGAGAGAGAGAGAGAGAGAGAGAGAGAGAGAGAGAGAGGGGAGAAGAAGAAGAAAAAGAGAAAGAGAAACTGAGAGATAGAGAGAGAGTGACAGAAAGATAGATAGATAGATATATAAAAGAGAGAGAGAGAGAGAGAGAGAGAGAGAGAGAGAGAGAGAGAGGTGGGTTTAGTTGCTTGGTTGTTAGGCATGTACATATTTGTTTGGTTATTCATTTATCTAATGCCGAAGTCAGTCTGCCCTTTTTCAAGCAATTATATAGTTTCAAGTAACTATTCCTATCTAACAATAATAATCTATTAATGTTGCATAGCCTTCTTTACCGGCCCTAAATATCTATATGTTATATACTTCTCTTACTTCTTACTCTGGTCGTCTACTCTTCTGGCCGGCTTGGTTCTTCTATCATCTATCTTGGTCTGGTCTTGTCGTGGTGTTTCTTGGGGACTTCGGGTCTGGTTTCTGTTGGGGATCATTCCTTATCAGAAGCGTTGTGTCATTGTTAGCTTTTAGTAATAAACACAAGACTTCGATTTACGATGATGTTACTTTATTCGTAGCTCCCCAGACCAGACAACTGCGCAGTGAGACTCACATCTTGCTAGCTTCGCTTCTAAGTTCTAACTTCTAACTCACTGAGTTGCTTACGCCTTAAACCGGAAGGGGGCTTTCTATGGGGTTTCCGTTCTCACGGTCTATCCCCAGAAAGCAAGGTCAGAGTGAGGTCAAGCGCCGTCACTCACCCTCAAT
This sequence comes from Doryteuthis pealeii, assembly GCA_023376005.1. NCBI lineage: Eukaryota > Metazoa > Mollusca > Cephalopoda > Myopsida > Loliginidae > Doryteuthis > Doryteuthis pealeii. The sequence continues at coordinate 38,706,060 of CM042181.1, read as the reverse complement.
GCCATCAGCTGCACTAATATGATTTCTACACTATTGTCATAATCATTAGGTATCTAATGATTATGTAACATTAATAATGGAGATTCGCTTCCGGTTTTTGTCTGTAACAAAAACTACGTCACTGCTTACGTCATATTACCCAAAATCGTCATAACATAGAATAAATACACTCAAAAATTTGAACATGCACCATTAGACAGTCCTCATTGATTTTTAAAACAAGTTTTAATAAATACATGACTGGTATTATATATCTATATATAGTTTGTTTTATTTTAATACATATTTAAAGTTTACATTTCAAATTGTTTTATTTTTTAATCCTTTAATGAATTTGATGATTTTACTTACTTAGGGTACAAACTCGCTGACATTGAATTTTTAACTCCCACCTCCTGGCAATATGTTTCAAAAATCTATTTTTACATCGCCCGAAGGGTGTTTTTTTATTTTGCCAATAATAATAATAATAATTATAATAATAATAATATTCAGACTCCAGTGAAATACCATCAGCTAAAGCTGATGTGAAAAACTCAAATAATAATAATAATAATAATAATAATGATAATAATAATAATAATAATAATAATAATAATGATAAAGATTACTTATGGCAGCCAACAACAGCAGATGTAATATAGGGACAAACAGAAAAACAACGAAAACTAGAAAACAAAGATGGGAAGAAAAAACAATTTCATTTCAAACGACAAATCGGAGAGGTTGCACATAAAAAGACTTGGACATGGTTAAGAAGAGGAAACCTCAAGAGAGAAACTGAATTACTAATAATTGCTGCACAAAATAATGCCTTAAGAACAAATTATATCAAAACAAAAATTGATAAGACGCAACGAAACAGTAAATGTAGACTGTGCAGTGACAGAGATGAAACTGTAAACCATATATTAAGTGAATGTAGCAAACTAGCACAACGAGAATACAAAGATAGGCACAACTGGGTTGGAAAGGTGATCCACTTGGAACTATGCAAAAAATTAAATTTTGACCATACAACAAAATGGTATATAAAGAGAGAGATTTCTAATTGTTTAGTTTTATCTTAATAAATATGAGCAAAAATCTAGGGAATGAATCTTTAAAAAAATACATCAACAAGAAGAAATAACTGTAATTTTATTCTTTACTTCTGATTTCAACTAAATAGTTAAATCACGAAAATTTAGCAATGAAAGTCGAGAGTGATTAAAGAGTACGTCTCAGTTGTTCTATTTTTCGATTTTACCCCTCTCTGTTTCAAATCTTTTTTTTATCTGCCTTCTTATTTAGTTTCATTAGCCTTTCTAATTTAATATAATATTTTATTATATTAACTGAAATACTTGCACTCTGTTTCAAATCTTTTTATCTGCATTCTATTTAGCTTCATTAGCCTTTCTAATTTAATATAATATTTTATTACATTAAAACTTAAATACTTGCACTCTGTTTCAAATCTTTTATCTGCATTCTTATTTAGTTTCGTTAGCCTTTCTAATTTAATATAATATTTTATTACATTAAAACTGAAATACTTGCACTCTGTTTCAAATCTTTTTTTTATCTGCCTTCTTATTTAGTTTCATTAGCCTTTCTAATTTAATATAATATTTTATTACATTAAAACTGAAATACTTGCACTCTGTTTCAAATCTTTTTTTTTATCTGCCTTCTTATTTAGTTCATTAGCCTTTCTAATTTAATATAATATTTTATTATATTAAAACTGAAATACTTGCACTCTGTTTCAAATCTTTTTATCTGCCTTCTTAATAATCTTCATACAATGACTGCTATTTACACAGTAGCATTGCAACCAACAAAGCCTTCATCAAATGATGCTTCTGAGTTCAGGCATGGTTTCGGGGTCGAAGCATCATTACCACTAACCCAGAGCGCCACAGCAGTATCTCACGATACCACCAGACTTTGTCGGTTTGATGTCACAATATAGGACAGCCATATCCACGCTGGTGCGGTTAGAGCTTTCTCCTGAATCTTTTTTAAGTATTTCCTCTTGTCTGGTAGAGAAAGTCCAAGTTTAGACAAAAATGCCGAGGTTGAGTTGGCAATAAACCCCCGACATCCGACCTCAATGGGAAATACATCCGTTATCCATCCGTTTCTGACGCATTGTTCACGTAGGTCTTCATATTTAGTTTCGTTAGCCTTTCTATTTGATATGATATTTTATTACATTAAAACTTAAATACTTGCACTCTGTTTCAAATCTTTTTATCTGCATTCTTATTTAGTTTCGTTAGCCTTTCTAATTTGATATAAATTTTATCACATTAAAACTTAAATACTTGCACTCGGAGGGTGCATATATTTGCTAGTTTAATATAAATATTTTATTACATTAAAACTTAAAAACTTGCACCCAGTGGGCGTATACTTTTGTTAGTATATATAAAGAAAGAAATTGGGTAGTGGTTTTAATAAGTAATAGATTACAATCGATTAAAATGAAAAGCTTTAGGCGCCTTTCGACCGACAAATTTTCAAAGGGAAGAGATGTTATCGATAATAAATAAAAATTGACGATTAAACTATCAGGGAGTGTGATTTCAAAGGAGTGATGGAAAATGTGAAATATGGACTCTGTATTCCACCAAGAACGGCGGCTAAATAGCTTGGTAATCTGAACATTAGCTACATAAATGAGAGTAACCTCCCCCCTCGTTTCTTTCACTTTGAGGAAGCTTTGTGTTTTGTTTTGTAAAAACACGAATTTTTTTATAAATTGGGTATATCTATACTTTTCGGTAATCTGAACATTAGCTACATAATGAGAGTACCTCCCTTGTTTCNTTGTTTCTTTCACTTTGAGGAAGCTTTGTGTTTTGTTTTGTAAAAACACGTATTTTTTGACAATTTGGGTGTACCTGTACTTTTCTAATATACAGGTAAGTAAAGTCGTCGGGGTGGCCTAAAGTCGGTATCAGCCAATCAGCGAGGGAGTCTATCCCCTTTTCACGAGCGCTAGACCAAGGAGATAGTTTTTTGCGTCTGAGGTGGAGCGCCACTCCTAACATCAGCTCCTTACTTTACCGCACATATCCCTGTGCTACTCATACGCTGAGTTGGCGAGGGCCGGTATCGAACTAGGAACCTTGTGATTTTTAGCCGAACGCTCCACCGACTGAGATAACCCGGTCCTCTACTTTCATAGAAATATTAACATCTTTTTTTTTAAATCACCTGGGAGATCCTAAGCATATACTGATAGCGAAGGTGAACATGTGGAGACTGTTTGAAAATATTTTAAAAGTATCCCTATAAGGGTGTTAACATTTTTAAATCGATTTAAAAAAAAAAGATCTTAATATTTCTATGAGAGTACATGTATATTAGAAAAGTATAGGTATACCCAATTTGTCAGAAAAAATTCGTGTTTTTACAAAACAAAACAGGTCTTCCTCAAAGTGAAAGAAACAAGGGGAGGTTATTCTCATTTATGTTGCTAATGTTCAGATTACCAATAGCTTCTACCTTCGCTACCTTAGACGTATACTGGACATCACCTGGAGGGACAGGATCACTAACACAGCAGTTCTAGAGAGAACACAACTTCCCAACTTGTGTTCTCTACTGAGGCAACATCGTCTCCGATGGCTAGGCCATGTCATTCGGATGAATGATGGACGGATCCCGAAAGACATCCTCTATGCAGAGCTTTCGTCTGGTAAGAGACAGATTGGTCACCCCCCAGCTGCGTTTCAAGGATGTCTGCAAGAATGATCTCAGGTGCTTTGGCATTACCCCTTCCAGCTGGGAAAATTTGGCTCAGGACCGCCTTCGGTGGCGGCAGGCTCTTCATAGGCGACTTTTCACGTCAGAAGTCACTCCGGCGCAACACCATGAAACCAAGAGGTCCAGAAGAAAGCGGCGGCAACAAAGCACCGGCACATCAACATCTTCATGGACAGCCTTCAAATGCGACACCTGTGGTCGAGAAGGTTTTTCGAACATTGGACTTCACAGTCCAAGGAGGAGCTGTAACTTCAGGGACACACAAACTATATTATAGTCTTCCGAGACTGCAATGCCAATGATGATGATGATGATGATGATGATACAATTATAATTCTAACTTATGGGTGAATTTTCTCTGGCTACGTAGGGTCGTTTATATAATGTATTCATATATATATATATATATATATAGAGAGAGAGAGAGAGACAGAGACAGAGACAGAGACAGAGAGAGAGAGAGAGAGACAGAGACAGAGACAGAGACAGAGAGAGAGAGAGATTCAAAGGCACTTCTAATATTTCTCAAGCATTATAAAGTCCAACAAATATTTAAGAGAAAAGAATTGACTTTATTATTGGTTTAAATCACTATTCATTTTTATTTTTTTAAATTTATGATTGTCTCCCCCCACCCTGACTCCTCTTTATACGTCACATTAAGTTATAAGTACATGGTAATTGCCCCCCCCCCCCCCGGTAAATTATTACCACCATTTACAACGTAAAGAGTTTATAACCAGTGACAGGTGAGAAGGTATGTACCCGTGATAAATCAGTAAGTGCTCATGCAAAGATCCACCCAAAAAAATGGACCCAGGGTTCAATTTAAAAGGGTGGGGTAGTAAAAAATAATGTAACTTTATTTTTTATTTTTTTATCAGATTTTTTATGTTGACACTAATGTACTAGTGGACAAACAGACTGACTAACTGCAATTTGGGGGTATGTCCCGAGGGCTGGGAATCTCCGGCTGATAAAGGTCTTGTTAAGCGACGCCAGGACACCCTCAGCCTTCAGCATAACTCTAAAATTGTCAAGAAGGCCGGAGGTGTCCTGCCGTCGCTCAGCAAGACCTTTGTCAGCCGCTCACCGGCTATCTATTTAAAGCTGTACAAAGCTATGGTGCGGCCACACTTGGAATTTGCATCACCAGTCTGGAACCCCTATCCCGCTCAGAACATTAACCTCCTCGAAACTGTACAAAGACGTGCAACCAAACGAATACCCTCCATCAGGCATCTGCCATATTCTGAGCGTCTTACTGCCCTGAGAATGGATTCGTTGAAAATCCGGCGTCTGGCAACTGACCTGGTATACGCTCATAAGGTCATTAATCATCTTAACAACAGCAACTCTTGAGCACCTTTTTGATCTCCATCTTTCTAACACACGTGGGCATGTCTACAAAGTCAGAAAACAGCATAGCTCACATGACTTTCTGAAACATTTTTTATGCTCAGAATTGCTGAGGCATGGAACAAACCGCCTGCATCTGTTGTAGGCTGCCGAAACACTGCATCTTTCAAAGCCTCCATGCTTTCTGTAATCCACCAACACTATACCCCTATCTACACACATATGAATGCATGCACACATATATGAATATTATTACTGTACGCTGTTCATGTTCCTGACACTAATACATTATTTTATGTACTAGAAATGCGACATTGATGAGTTGTGGTGCACCTAAACACTGTACACATACATGTATATTATTACTGTACGTTATTCATGTTTCTGACGCTAATTCATTATTCTATGTACTAGACATTCATGTTCCCGACACTAATACATTATTCTGTGTACTATACATGAGACTTTGATGAGTTGTGGTGCACCTGAGCACTGTACACATACATGTATATTATCACTGTACGCTATTCATGTTCCTGACACTAATACATTATTCGATGTACTAGACATGAGACTTTGATTAGTTGTGGTGCGCCTGAGCACTGTACACATACATGTATATTATCACTGTACGCTATTCATGTTCCTGGCACTAATACATTATTCTATGTACTATACATGAGACTTTGATGAGTTGTGGTGCACCTGAGCACTGTACACATACATGTATATTATTACTGTATGATATTCATGTTCCTGACACTAATACATTATTCTATGTAGTTGACATGAGACTTTGATGAGTTGTGGTGCACCTGAGCACTGTACACATACATGTATATCATTACTGTACGCTATTCATGTTCCTGACACTAATACATTATTCTATGTACTAGACATGAGACTTTGATGAGTTGTGGTACACCTGAGCACTGTACACATACATGTATATCATTACTGTACGCTATTCATGTTTCTGACACTAATACATTATTCTATGTACTAGACATGAGACTTTGATGAGTTGTGGTGCACCTGAGCACTGTACACATACATGTATATTATTGCTGTACGTTATTCATGTTTCTGACACTAGTACATTATTCTATGTACTAGACATGAGACTTTGATGAGTTGTGGTGCACCTGTGCACTGTACATAATAAATTACATTATTACTAGCCATGAAGTGTAGAAATAGGTAAAGTACTCCAGGGATCACCAAACTTTTTTCACTGTGGGTCGGATAATTGAAAAAATAACGAGTGCGGGCCACATTATTATTCCGTTCAATTTTTACTATAAAAATGTATTTGAAATGATTTTTACTATAAAAATGCATTGCAAATAATCTTTTCAATAAAAATGCATTAGCCAATGATTTTTACTATAAAATACATTAGAACTGATTTTTTACAATAAAAATGCATTGAAAATGCAATAAAGACTTCGAAATCGAACTATGTTTTCGATTTCATTACTTAAAATCAACAGAGGATGGACGTGAATACATTCAACCCCAGAAACACTCAAGACAACCACAAGACTTGGATCACCAAATTTTTTTCACGGTGGGCCGAATAATCGAAAAAATAACGAGCGCGGGCCACATGATTATTACGTTCAATACTTGCTAGCCAGAACGAAAGCTCTGAGAAAAAGATGTAAAACAAAATTTATTTTTCCATGTTATATTCATGGATGAGTGGCGTAAGATGCACAAAAACAAATTTAACCAAAACATTTATTTTCAAAAAAATTATCAAAGAATGCAACATTCTGCAGAAAGGTTTAGTGAGATTTGTGAAACTGAAGTTTGCCTTTCAAGATATCGTCAATGTTTGGTTTGGAATTGCTACATCCAATCAAGAGAATTGCTAGCAGGCCAAATTTCAACTCTACTGGCCTGCAACCATTTTGGTTTGCCCGACTACTATTCAAGACACCGGCAACAAAGAGACAGAAATTCAGAATTCCCGGCTTCTGGTCAAATACTAACGCCACCTATCGGCAGACACTGTAGCAAGGGAAGATAACCCTATTTTGACTCATGTCCACCCAGAATTACCGTTTTACTGACCCAACAATTCCGTAGTCAAGTCCATGAGGATTTAGTAAGCTTAACATGATATTTAAATTTAAATGGTATCAGAACGTCTCGCGTTTCGTACGCTTTAACAAAACAACAACAAAAATGACTTGCGCGCCAATAATTGATGACGCCGACTGGAGTCGCGTAGTAATTTACTATGTAGTTCTGAAAATGTGATTTACAGGCAGTAAATGTATGTTTGTCAGGTCATAACATTGTCAGAACCTAAAAGTTATAATGGAATGATTTATGCAAAATACGTTTTGAGTGCTGAAAGAAAATTTGAGAATTTTTTAAACTTGAATTAGGCATTGAAGGCAGTTCGATGTTTATTTTTTAAGCAGTTATCACCCAAGGAAGGAAGAGGAGAGACCGCCTTCAATCTAAAGGAGGAAGATGTTGTAGACGGATTGGCGCCCCAGTTTTTCTCTCTGCCCCATTGAAAGGGTTCGCCCCTAAGGCAAGAAGCAGGCGATACCCCGCACAAACTGTCACAGATGTAGACTATGCTGACGACCTCGCACTTCTTGCAGATACACCGACACAAGCTGAGGCACTACTACACAGCCTGGAGGAGGCAGCAAAAAATGTCGGCCTCTATGTGAACTCTGATAAAACCGAGTTCATAAGCTTCAAAAAGCAAGGAGACATCTCCACACTAGACGGTAGGCCTCTTAAACTAGTGGGAAAATTCACATACCTAGGTAGTAATATCTCATCCACAGAAAGCGATGTTAACACAAGAATAGGAAAGGCATGGTTGGCCACCAATAAACTATCAGTCGTATGGAAATCCGACCTCCCTGACAAGCTAAAGAGACGATTCTTCCAGGCTGTGGTCATATCGGTACTGCTGTATGGCTGTACCACCTGGACCCTAACGAAACGCATTGAGAATAAGCTAGATGGGAGCTGCACAAGAATGCTGCGAGCAGTCCTGAATAAGTCGTGGAAACAGCACCCAACCAAGAAGCAGCTGTATGACCACCTGCCTCCCATATCACAAACCATACGAGTAAGGAGGGCTAGGCATGCGGGGCACTGCTGGAGAAGTAGGGATGAGCTCGTAAGCGACTTATTACTGTGGAGGCCAACACATGGACATGCTAACGTAGGCCGCCCAGCCAGGACCTACATTGACCAACTATGTAAAGATACTGGATGCTGCGCGGAGGAGCTCCCAGAGTCGATGAGTGATAGGGAGGGTTGGCGAGAGACCGTCATGGATATCCGTGCAAATTGCGCGACATGATGATGATGATGATGATCGACAGTGAGAGGAGAAAGTTTATTTACTGTCTGAACTCGTTGTAGTTGTGAGTAGAACCTGTAACAACCTTTTATATATATCTGTAAAATTCCTTATCATTTCGGCCTTGTGCCTTTCTTGTACCTTTTTTTGTATTTTGTTACCCTTTTTATAGTTTGTTATACTTAGCATAAAGGACAAATTATGCAAGTCATTAGTTGTCCCCTTTTTTCCCATAATAAACTTTGAATGACACTATTGTCTCCTTTTTAAATTTCCTGTTATTGTTTATTAATTTTTAGTTTGCAATAGACATTTATTTTTCTACAGGACGTCAAAGGACGGACATATATCCTTTTAAATCCGTTCAATATCAATAAAGAAACTGACCCAGTTGTAAAAAAAACGGACTGTTTTACTTATTTTTCAAGATAACGGTGAGTAATTTTTCCCCAATCGGATAATTTGATCTTTGAATCAACTGTTTTTCTTCGTAAGAACTCTTTATGTTCTTTATTTCTTTTTTGCGACATTTTTTCTAAAAAGTACAAAATATATTTACGTTTCTCCATCCAATATGGCCTAAACTGATCACGTGACCTATTTTGGTGGTACCTACTGAAGCATTATTTTTGGGACTTTAGAAACAGGAAAAAAAGTAAATATCGCTGTTCTCAGGGGAATCATTCACTTATTTGTTTGTTCGTGTTCTAGAGTAGCTAGCACCCCTTCAGCACTCTACAAGATGGACTGGCTCATAACCTTAATCAGTCTTCAACAGTATGGGATTACTTCCCATTGGCCTGGAAGAGTTATCTTCCCGCTGGGTCTCCGAACCGACCACCAGGGGACCTCTGGTATTTAAGCGCGAGGTCCAAACTCTTCTTCCTCTTTTAGCTACATATCTGGAACGACCACATGGGTTAGACTTATGTGAGTCCGTACATACTAATCACTTACTAGTGATGAGGGACGAGCTCCAGGAGAGTTACATAGCGTGGGGGGCAGAAGCCCCCCCCAGAAGGGAGTCACATAAGTCTAACCATGTGGTCGTTCCAGATATGTAGCTAAAAGAGGAAGAAGAGTTTGGACCTCGCGCTTAAATACCAGAGGTCCCTGGTGGTCGGTTCGGAGACCCAGCGGAAGATAACTCTTCCAGGCCAATGGAAGTAATCCCATACTGTTGAAGACTGATTAGGTTATGAGCCAGTCATCTTGTAGAGTGCTGAAGGGGTGCTAGCTACTCTAGAACACGAACAAACAAATAGTGAATGATTCCCTGAGAACAGCGATATTTACTTTTTTTCCTGTTTCTAAAGTCCCAAAAATGCTTCAGTAGGTACCACCAAAATAGGTCACGTGATCAGTTTAGGCCATATGGATGGAGAAGAAACGTAAATATATTTTGTACTTTTTAGAAAAATGTCGCAAAAAAAAATAAAGAACATAAAGAGTTCTTACGAAGAAAACAGTTGATTCAAAGATCAATTATCCGATTGGGGAAAATTACTCACCGTTATCTTGAAAATAAGTAAAACAGTCCGTTTTTTTTACAACTGGGTCAGTTTCTTTATTGATATTGAACGGATTTAAAGATTATGTCCGTCCTTTGACGTCCTGTAGAAAATAAATGTCTATTGCAAACTAAAATTAATAAACAATAACAGGAAATTTAAAAGGAGACAATAGTGTCATTCAAAGTTTATTATGGGAAAAAGGGACTAATGACTTGCATAATTTGTCCTTTATGCTAGTATAACAAACTATAAAGGGTAACAAATACAAAAAAGGTACAAGAAAGGCACAAGGCCGAAATGATAAGGAATTTACAGATATATATAAAAGGTTGTTACAGGTTCTACTCACAACTACAACGAGTTCAGACAGTAATAACTTTCTCCTCTCACTGTCGATCATTCATCATCATCATGTCGCGCAATTTGCACGGATATCCATGACGGTCTCTCGCCAACCCTCCCTATCACTCATCGACTCTGGGAGCTCCTCCGCGCAGCATCCAGTATCTTTACATAGTTGGTCAATGTAGGTCCTGGCTGGGCGGCCTACGTTAGCATGTCCATGTGTTGGCCTCACAGTAATAAGTCGCTTACGAGCTCATCCTACTTCTCCAGCAGTGCCCCGCATGCCTAGCCCTCCTTACTCGTATGGTTTGTGATATGGGAGCAGGTGGTCATACAGCTGCTTCTTGGTTGGGTGTTTTCCACGACTTATTCAGGACTGCTCGCAGCATTCTTGTGCAGTCCATCTAGCTTATTCTCAATGCGTTTCGTTAGGGTCCAGGTGGTACAGCCATACAGCAGTACCGATATGACCACAGCCTGGAAGAATCGTCTCTTAGCTTGTCAGGGAGGTCGGATTTCCATACGACTGTAGTTTATTGGTGGCCACCATGCCTTCTATTCTTGTGTTAACATCGCTTTCTGTGGATGAGATATTACTACCTAGGTATGTGAATTTTCCACTAGTTTAAGAGGCCTACGTCTAGTGTGGAGATGTCTCCTTGCTTTTGAGCTTATGAACTCGGTTTTATCAGAGTTCACATAGAGGCGACATTTTTTTGCTGCCTCTCCAGGCTGTGTAGTAGTGCCTCAGCTTGTGTCGGTGTATCTGCAAGAAGTGCGAGGTCGTCAGCATTAGTCTACATCTGTGACAGTTTGTGCGGGGTATCGCCTGCTTCTTGCCTTAGGGGCGAACCCTTTCAATGGGGCAGAGAGAAAACTGGGGCGCCAATCCGTCTACACATCTTCCTCCTTTAGATTGAAGGCGGTCTCTCCTCTTCCTTCCTTGGGTGATAACTGCTTAAAAATAAACATCGAACTGCCTTCAATGCCTATTTCAAGTTTAAAAAATTCTCAATTTTCTTTCAGCACTCAAAACGTATTTTGCATAAACATTCCATTATAACTTTTAGGTTCTGACAATGTTATGACCTGACAACATACATTTACTGCCTGTAAATCACATTTTCAGAACTACATAGTAAATTACTACGCGACTCCAGTCGGCGTCATCAATTATTGGGCGCAAGTCATTTTTGTTGTTGTTTTGTTAAAGGTACGAAACGCGAGACGTTCTGATACCATTTAATTTAATTTATTGTTAAGCTTACTAATCCTCATGGACTTGACTACGGAATTGTTGGGTCAGTAAAACGGTAATTCTGGGTGGACATGAGTCAAAATAGGGTTATCTTCCCTTGCTACAGTGTCTGCCGATAGGTGGCGTTAGTATTTGACCAGAAGCGGGAATTCTGATTTCTGTCTCTTTGTTGCCGGTGTCTTGAATAGTAGTCGGGCAACCAAATGGTT
>CM042181.1:38683707-38694173 GCA_023376005.1 Doryteuthis pealeii | reverse complement strand
GGCTCAGGATTTACATAGCCCCCGGGACGCCCGGTTTAAAAAAAAAAAATGCCCGCCAAAGGGGTTTTTTGGGGAAAAAAAAAAAAAGTTTTTTTTTTTTTTCCCAAAGTTTAAAGGGCAAGTAACTCTTTTCTTCCTAACCCTGACATCCCAAACTGGGAAAAAACTGAGGACGCCCAAAACGCAGGGTTCCCCCCACGTGGGATTTTCACGTAAATTTTTTTCCGCCGGGCCCTTTTCCTGTAAATCTCCCATGGAAAAAGGTCCCCCCACCCGTGGTATAAAAAAAAAAGGGGCCCCCATCCCCCTTTAGAAATACAGGGGATTGACAATAATCTTATGCAACCGCATAGATTATGTAACAAATTGAAATATAATTAACCAATTAAAACATAATTAAAATAAGTGTTTGTTTGTTTGTTTGTTTGTTTTGTTTTACGGCATATCAACCTCAGTGGGTCATTTAATGCCGATAAAGTTTTGAAATAAATCAATTCTTAATGGATAATACAATTTTTTTATAAATACATTTTTCTATTTAACCCATAGATGGGACCCTAACAGGTACTACCACTCCGGGTCAGAGTAGACCAGGGAGCAACGGTGATGAATGGGGTGCTCCACATTCCCCAAACCTCCAGAACTGGAACCTCACCATCAGATAGAGTTTAACGTCATTCCCAGGACATGTAGACCCTCAGCCACCACCTTCTAGCACCCATATGATAAAAAGGGGTTGGGGCTTGCCATAATGGCAATAGGGTTGGGAAAATCATATAGGTGCTAGGGCTTGACGTGACCAGCCGATTGATCGGAGGGGGCCTCTACGACCGCCCGTCTAGCCCAAGATAGGGCCAAAGTGGAGTATTGCATGTCATGAACTGCTCATCCATTTGGGCTCTATCCTTAAGCAACACGGGTGCTCCCATTGGGGGAGTCTTACCCCTCTGCAGAGGTGCAGTTGGTGCATTCTAACGCCCCAGCCGACAGGGCGGTAAAATAAGTGTAATCTTTTTATATGCGTTCTTATTTCCTTAAGTTTTCTAATTTGATATATTTCATTGCCTTAAAACTTAGATATGTGTGTGTGTGTGTGTGTGTGTTGAATTTTAAAAAAAGGTTAGAATGAAACATACACACACACATACATACATACATACAATTACGCATACACACGCGCAGAGAATTTGGAGCATACAAACAAAATGGACAAATTCTAGCAATAAGGCCACAGCTCCAGAACTTAACTTATAGAAATCTTCTGATGAAGGGATCTTTATCCCGAAACATTAAGAAAATAAATCAAAGGTAAATGAACAACATTATAGTTAGCTCATTTTTCTTCACACTTGCATTGTGATAGCCTTCAAAACCAACCACCAAACCAATATAAGCACAACGCTTCAAGCAAATTATAATAAAACTCTTTTAAAACTTAGATTTTTACGCCCGACGGATAGCGCATATTCCTGCTAGTAAGGACAATTTAACTTCACAGCGTGACCTTGGAAGAATTTTCATGATTCGTTATTTAATGCATTTGTGCTCTATTTCCCGAGCTGCGTTGCGGACCGCTGCAATCTGGATACCATAACGAATAATCTCGACACTTATATTCTTTCATTTAGATGGCAGTGTCGCTGATATATGTAAGTTTAATACATAATTATTACTGAAATATTAGAGATACACACCTCTATTTAATTCTATCGTCACAAATAATTAGGGTCGAAAAGTTGCTAAGCTAACCAAGATACTCCCATGCAATTGGATCAAATGAGTTCTATTTTTTAACATTGTTTCCCGCGTGGTTCACAGAGTTATTTTATAAAAATGCATCGGGCAATGATTTTTACTATAAAAATGTATTGGGCAATGATTTTTACTATAAAAATGCATTGCTAATGATTTTATTATAAAAATGCATTGAGCAATGATTTTTACTATGAAAATGCATTGGAAATGATTTTTACTATAAAAATAGATTGGAAATGATTTTTACTATAAAAATGCATTGGAAATGATTTTTACTCTAAAAATGCATTGGAAATGATTTTTACTATAAAAATGCATTGGACAATGATTTTTGCTATAAAAATGAATTGCAAATGATTTTTATTATAAAAATGCATGGAAAATGATTTTTACTATAAAAATGTATTGGAAATGATTATTACCATAAAGATGCATTGGAAATGATTTTTACTATAAAAATGCATTGGAAATGATTTTTAATATAAAAATGCATTGGAAATTATTTTTACTATAAAAATACATTGGAAATTATTTTTACTATAAAAATACATTGGAAATGATTTTTACTATAAAAATGCATCGGAAATTATTTTTACTATAAAAATACATTGGAAATGATTTTTACTATAAAAATAAATTGGAAATGATTTTTACTATTAAAATGCATCGGAAAGTTCACCATGCATTCCACACACTTCTTCCATCGGTGTTGCAGTGTTTGGATCCCATTTGTAAAAAAAAAGTCATCACAGCTCTATTTTAAATTGTGCTCTATTTCCTGGGCTGCGTTGCGGACCGCTGCAATCTGGATACCATAACGAATAATCTCGACACTTATATTCTTTCATTTAGATGGCAGTGTCGCTGATATATGTAAGTTTAATGTATAATGACATTATTACTGAAATTTTAGAGATACACACCTCTATATAATTCTATCGTTACAAATAATTAGGGTCGAAAAGTACGTAGGCTGACCAAGATACTCTCGTGCAATTTGATTTAATGAGTTTTATTTTTTAACATTGTTTTCTGCGTGGTTAACACAGGTCTTCTTTTTTTTTTTTTTAATGCATCGAACAATGATTTTTACTATAAAAATGCATTGGAAATGATTTTTACTATAAAAATGCATTGGAAATGATTTTTACTATAAAAATGCATTGGAAATGATTTGTACTATAAAAATGCATTGGGAATTATTGTTTACTATATAAATGCATTGGAAATGATTTTTATTATTAAAATGCATTGGAAATGATTTTTTACTATGAAAATGAATTGGAAATGATTTTACTATGAAAATGAATTAGATATTATTTATACTTTAAAATGCATTGGATATTATTTTTACTTTAAAATGCATTGGAAATGATTTTTACTATGAAAATACATTGGAAATGATTTTTACTATAAAAATGTATTGGAAATGATTTTTTACTCATAGTAATGCATTGCAAATGATTTTTACTATAAAAATGTATTGGAAATGATTTTTACTATGAAAATACATTGGAAATGATTTTTACTATGAAATTACATTGGAAATCATTTTTACTATAAAAATGTATTGGAAATGATTTTTGCAATAAAAATGCATTGGAAAGGATTTTTAATATAAAAATGTATTGGAAATGATTTTTACTATGAAAATACATTGGAAATGATTTTTACTATGAAAATGCATTGGAAATGATTTTTGCAATAAAAATGCATTGGAAATGATTTTTACTATAAAATTGCATTGTAAATGATTTTTACTATAAAAACACATAGCAAATGATTTTTACTATAAAATAAATTAGAAATGATTTTTACTGTGAATGAATGAATTGCAAATGATTTTTTCAATAGAAATGCATTGGCCAATGATTTTTACTATAAAATACATTAGAACTGATTTTTACAATAAAAATGCATTGAAAATGCAATAAAGACTTCGAAATCGAACTATGTTTTCGATTTCATTACTTAAAATCAACAGAGGATGGACGTGAATATGTTCAACCCCAGAAACACCCAAGACAACCACAAGACTTGGGATCACCAAATTTTTTTCACTGTGGGCCGAATAATCGAAAAAATAACGAGCGCAGGCCACATTATTATTGTGTTCAATACTTGCTAGCCAGAACGAAAGTTCTGAGAAAAAGATGTAAAACAAAATTTATCTTTCCATGTTATATTCATGGATGAGTGGCGTAAGATGCACAAAAACAAATTTAACCAACATATTTATTTTCAAAACATTATCAAAGAACACAACATTAGCAGAAAGATTTAGTGAGATTTGTGAAACTGAAGTTTGCCTTTCAAGATATCGTCAATGTTTGGTTTGGAATTGCTACATCCAATCAAGAGAATTGCTTTCAAATTTTTATCAGTCAATTTCGTTCGATGAGTAGCAGGCCAGATTTCAACTCTACTGACCAGCAACCATTTTGGTTTGCCCGACTACTATTCAAGACACCGGCAACAAAGAGACAGGAATTCAGAATTCCCGGTGTAGCGTTAGTTTGTATTTGCCTGGTGGAGTTGTCTGCCCCTTTTAGTTTGATGATGCCCGCTAGGGCACCAGTATTTAAGCGCCGGTTTCAAAGCCTTTCGCTCTCTTTATAGTTTCAGCAACTACGAGCCACATGGGGTAGATTCTATCTAAACCCTCTCGTGGGGCTCCGCCCCCCTTACATTACTGTAAGTCCTCACAGCATGGACTATTCCTAGTCTCATGTCTGTGCCTTTTATTGTATATTTGTATCATTCATGAATGTGTCTTATCTTGATTTGTGTACCCCTTTTTATGTGTACTCTTTATTATGAACGTTGTATTCTACTGTTATCCATGTGCTGTGTTATTAAATGTTTGTCTATTAACCTTTGTCGGGGTTATTTGTATCCAAAGTATGTATAACCTTGCACCAACGTTATACCGGCTTCTGGCCAAATACTAACGCCACCTATCGGCGGACACTGTAGCAAGGGGAGATAACCCTATTTTGACTTATGTCCACCCAGAATTACCATTTTACTGACCCAACAATTCCGTAGTCAAGTCCATGAGGATTTAGTAAGGTATTTACCACGTACCAGGGCTCGACATTAACGCCGTCCCGTTGTCCCGGGGACGATAAAAATTACATCCGGGGCGATCAATATGTCATCCGGGACAGTTTGCCGGGGATGGTAAAAAAATTTTCCTAAAAGTTAGTACTACATTCCAATAATGGCCGTCCAGTGATTGCCCGAATGCTGACCTCAAAATGAGGCTACGGCACCGCAGGTCTATTCTCAAAGCCATGTAATGAATAATGGTGGAGGGAGATAGTTTAAAAGGACCGAATTATTTATTACTAACCCTTCTCAGGGTAACTTAAAGTAAAGAAAAGTATTTTTTAGCTCAAAACACACTAGAAAATGGATTTTTTTTGTCCAAATATCCAGAATTATCACTGCTTCAGCTTTTCTTAATGTTTTATTACATATTATTATGCTACTGATGAGTGATAAATATAGATGATGCTAATGAATTAAACAAAAATATTTTGATTTCGGGACGGTCCAAACCCCATTTGGGACGGTTGATAATTTTTGTTTGGGACGGTCATGAAAAAAGTTAGTGTCGGGGCCTGCCACGTACCCTACGTATACAGTGTGACACAAAGATATTTTTATGGGGGCACACTCACGAGCCGAGACACATGGGTGATAGGTGCAAAAAATGCATTGATCCCGTCGGCATTCACCCTCAAGGGGGCGCCTCAGGCACTGGGCAATAAACCCAGCCCTGCCCCTTTAAACCAAGGGGGCAGATCTTGCCTGGGGGTAGCCCCCTGGAATCAACGCCGTTAATTTGATTAATAGCCACAGGCCCCGAGGAGCCCATGTTTAGTAAACTTAACATGATATTTAAATTCAAATGGAATCAGAACGTCTCGCGTTCCGTAACCATTGTCCAATACATTTTATAGTAAAAATCATTTCCAATACATTTTTATAGCAAAAATCATTTCCAATGCATTTTCCTAGTAAAAATCATTTCCAAAGCATTTTTATAGTAAAAATCATTGTCCAATGCATTTTTATAGCAAAAATCATTTGCAATGCATTTTTATATTAAAAATCATTTCCAATGCATTTTTATAGTAAAAATCATTTCCAATGCATTTTTATAGTAAAAATCATTTCCCAATGCATTTTTATAGTAAAAATCATTTCCAATGCATTTTCATAGTAAAAATCATTTCAAATGCATTTTTATAGTAAAAATCATTTCAAATGCATTTTCATAGTAAAAATCATTTCCAATGCATTTTTATAGTAAAAATCATTTCCAATGCATTTTTATAGTAAAAATCATTTCTAATGCATTTTTATAGAAAAAATCATTTCCAATGCATTTTTATAGTAAAAATCATTTCTAATGCATTTTTATAGTAAAAATCATTTCCAATGCATTTTTATAGTAAAAATCATTTCTAATGCATTTTATATTAAAAATCATTTCCAATGCATTTTCATAGTAAAAATCATTTCCAATGCATTTTTATAGTAAAAATCATTTCCAATGCATTTTTATAGTAAAAATCGTTTCCAAAGCATTTTTATAGTAAAAATCATTTCCAAAGCATTTTTTAACAAACAAATTCAAATACCGTCGGCGGGCCGAATCCGGACCCGCAGGCCGTAGCTGGGTGACCCCTGGTTTAGACCAATGAAGTTAAGCAGCAATAAGCTTACTTAGTTATGAAATGGGTGACTAACTTGGAATAGTAGGTGCGTGATTGAGTCGGGCATCGTAAAGCTGGGAAGAAATATATAAGTAAGAAATTATATTAAGAGAATAAGGAAGAGCAGTGATGCTGATAGCTTTTTGATTTATTGCGTCCTGGGACGCACCTATTTGCTTCGAATCAGTCTCCGGGAAATTTATGGGTCCCAATTAAAGTTTCTTAATAGATTGTAGGGTTTTTATTCATAATCTGGGGAAATAACTAAAGCCGTCTAACTCCTACCTTGTAACTTATCCTGTGTAATTCGTTTCTAATAAACTATTGAAACGTATCTACAGTTAACTTGAAATGGTAAGGGAAGAAAAAAGAAAAGCACTGGGTCCCAACTAAAGCTGTCTAATTCTATACCTTGTAATCTATTCTATGCAATGCGTTTCTAAAAAACTGTTGAAATGTATTTACAGTTAACTTGAAATGGTGAGAGAAGAAAAAAGAAAAACACTGGGTCCCAACTAAAGCTGTCTAATTCTATACCTTGTAATCTATCCTATGCAATTCGTTTCTAAAAAAAACTATTGAAATGTATTTACAGTTAGCTTGAAATGGTGAGAGAAGAAAAAACAAAAACAATGGGACGCATGGATATGATTTTACTGCGTCCTTTTAGATTTTTATGCGTCAGGGACGCAATGCCCGTACCTATCAGCATCTCTGATCCAACATTTGACACCTTCTACCCTTTGTCTTTACGATATCTGCTAAATTGCATAATTAATTCGGGCGTTTTTTACCTGGGAGCGTTCAAGCATAGACGCATAACGAATCTGTGACACAAACACGGGAAAAAGTGTGGAAAGAGAGAGAATGAATGTAAATCACAGAAGAAATAATAACGAAAAATAGGCTGGTTGGTTGGTTTGTTGGTTGGATTTTTATGACATGTCGACCCTTGTTGGGGTATTTTATGCCGAACACGTTTTGTTTTATTCATTATTGATGGATATTCAACATTTTTTTCTCAATTTTTTATTATTAGTATTATAACTAGTACAAAATTTTAAAAAACACCCTCCGGGCGATGTAAAAATAGATTTTTGAAACATATTGCCTGAGGGGTGTGAGTAAAAAATTCAATGTCAGCGAGTTTGTACACTAAGTAAGTAAAATCATCAAATTCATTAAAGGACCGCCCTGTCGGTTGGGGCGTTAGAATGTAGCGACTACACCTCTGCAGAGGGGTAAGACTCCCCCAATGGGGCCACCTGTTTGCTGTGGGTGGCGACCCGTGATGCTTAAGGATAGAACCCAGGTGGATGAGCAGTTCATGACATGCAAAACTCCATTTTGGCCCTATCTTGGGCTAGACGGGCGGATCAATCGGCTGGTCATGTCAAGCCCTAGCACCTATATGATTTTCCCAACCCTGTTGCCCTTATGGCAAGCCCAAACCCCTTTTTATCGTATGGGTGCTAGAAGGCGGTGGCTGGGGGTCTACATGTCCTGGGAATGACGTTAAACTCTATCTGATGGTGAGGTTCCAGTTCTGGAGGTTTGGGGAATGTGGAGCACCCCTTCATCACCGTTGCTCCCTGGTCTACTCTGACCCGGAGTGGTAGTACCTGTTAGGGTCCCATCTATGGGTTAAATAGAAAAATGTATTTATAAAAAATTGTATATCCATTAAGAATTGATTTATTTCAACACTTTATCGGCATTAAATGACCCACTGAGGTTGATATGCCGTAAAACAAAACAAACCAAACCAAATCAAACCACCAATGAATCAAATTTCAGCATTAAATAACCCATATTTTATGCCTAACACGTTTTGTTTTATTCATTATTGATGGATATTCAACATTTTTTCTCAATTTTTTAATTATTAGTATTATAACTAGTACAAAATTTAAAAAACACCCTCCGGGCGATGTAAAAATAGATTTTTGAAACATATTGCCTGAGGGATGGGAGTAAAAATTCAATGTCAGCGAGTTTGTACCCTAAGTAAGTAAAATCATCAAATTCATTAAAGGATTAAAAAATAAAACAATTTGAAATGTAAACTTTAAATATGTATTAAAATAAAACAAACTATATATAGATATATAATACCAGTCATGTATTTATTAAAACTTGTTTAAAAAAACAATGAGGACTGTCTAATGTTGCATGTTAAAATTTTGAGTGTATTTATTCTATATATGACGATTTTGGGTTATGTAACGTAAGCAGTGACGTAGTGTTTTTTACAGACAAAAACCGGAAGCGAATCTCCTTAATAGATTTGCTGTCTATCTGTAGCATAATTATTCTGGTCTCCGGGGAATTTGAGGATTGAAAATAAAACGGTATTCGGATTTCTGGTGAAAGAGAGGAAAAAGAAATAAGAACAAAGAGAGGTTAAAGTTTGGAACTCAATTGACCGACCAATGACCCCTGGAACTAAAGTTAAAAATAAATCCGGAAGTTCTAGTTTCTGCGGAGGAGCGGAAGTGACCCTCCCACCCCCGGGACGACAAACGGGAGAAGAGGAAAATCTTTTTTTTTTTTTTTCAGCAAGGCTTCGTGGCAGGCGGACGGAGGCTTTCCGGGTTCCCCCGTATGGGTTTCGGATAGTAGTACCGAATGATTGACTCCCCCCTCTCTCTCTCTCTCTCTCTCTCTCTCTCTCTCTCTCTCTCTCTCTCTCTCTCTCTCTCTCTGATGCTAATTAATTCGGGCGTGGTAACCTGGGAGCGTTCAAGCGTAGGCGCATAACGAATCTAGGACACAAACACGGGAAACAGTTGGAAAGAGAAAAATGAATCCAAATCACAGACGAAATAATAAAGAAAAATAGGTTGGCTGGCTGGCTGGTTGGTTGGTTGGTTGTGTTTTTACTACATATCAACCCTTGAGTTATTTTATGCCTAACACGTTTTGTCTTACGTAATCTGAACATTAGTTACATAAATGAGTAACCTCCCTTTGTTTCTTTCACTTTGAGGAAGCCGTGTGTTTTATTTTGTAAAAACACGGATTTTTTTAATAAATTGGGTATATATGAACATTTTTTGATAAATTTCGGTAATCTGAACATTTGTTACATAAATGAGAGTAACCTCCCTTTGTTTCTTTCACTTTGAGGAAGCCGTGTGTTTTTTTTGTAAAAACACGGATTTTTTGATAAATTAGGTATATCTGAACATTTTTTGATAAATTTCGGTAATCTGAACATTTGTTACATAAATGAGAGTAACCTCCCTTTGTTTCTTTCACTTTGAGGAAGCCGTGTGTTTTGTTTTGTAAAAACACGGATTTTTTGGTAAATTGGGTATACCTATACTTTTTGGTAATCTGAACATTAGCTACATAAATGAGAATAATCTCCCCTTGTTTTTTTTCACTTTGAGGAAGCCGTGTGATTTGTTAAAACACGGATTTTTCAACAAATTAGGTATACCTATACTTTTCTAATATACAGGTACACTCATAGAAATATTAACATCTTTTTTTCAACTCACCTATGGGAGATCCTAAGCATATGTTGACAGCGATGGTGAACATGTGGAGACTGTTTGAAAATATATTAAAGTCATTCCTATAAGAGTGTTAACATTTTTAAATCGATTTAAAAAAAAAAAAAGATGTTAATATTTCATTGAGAGTACCTGTATATTAGAAAATTTACTCGTATACATAAATTATTGGCATTTCAGTCTCAGAGGACTATAATATAGTTTTTGCGACCCCGAAGTTTCAGCGCCTCATGTGACTGTAAAGTTAGAAAAACATTCTAATGTTCGAAAAACATTCTCGACCACATATGTCACATGTGAAAGCTGTCCCTGAAGATGTTGATGTGCCGGTGCTTTGTTGCCGCTGCTTTCTTTGGACCTCCTAGCTTCATGGTGTTGCGCCAGGGTGACTTCAGACGTGAACAGACCTCTACAGAGAGCCTGCCGCCACTGAGGGAGGTCCAGAGCTAAATTTTCCCTGTTG
>CM042181.1:38663707-38678707 GCA_023376005.1 Doryteuthis pealeii | reverse complement strand
GATAGAAAGAATAGAAGGAAAGAATGGAGAGGAAGAAAAAATGCAAGGAAAGAAAGAAAGAAGAAAGAAAGAAAAAAAGAAAGAAAGAAACTGAATGGAATGAAAGAAAAAAGAAAGAAGAAAAAAGTAAGAATAAAGAATTGAGAGGAAGAAAATGGAAGAAAGAAATTAAAGAAAGAAAGAAAGAAAGAAAGAAAGAAAGAAAGAAAATAGGAAGATAGAAAGAATGGAAGGAAAGAATGGAGAGGGAAGAAAGAATGCAGGAAAGAAAGAAAGAAAGAGAAAGAAAGAAAGACTGAATGGAATGAAAGAAAAAAGGAAAGAAAGAATTGAGAGGAAGAAATGGAAGGAAAGAAATTAAAGAAGGAAAGAAGAAATGGAAGGAAACAAAGAAGAAAGGAAGATAGAAAGATGGAAGGAAAGAATGGAGAGGAAGAAAGAATGCAAAGAAAGAAAGAAAGAAAGAAAGAAAGAAAGACAGACTGAATGGAATGAAAGAAAAAAAGGAAAGAAAGAATTGAAAGGAAGAAAATGGAAGGAAAGAAATTAAAGAAAGAAAGAAAGAAAAAATGGAAAGAAAGAAAGAAACAAACAAACAAACAAACAAACAAAGAAAAAAGGAAGGAAAGAAACAAAGAAAGAAAGGAAGATAGAAAGAATGGAAGGAAAGAATGGAGAGGAAGAAAGAATGCAAGGAAAGAAAGAAAGAAAGAAAGACTGAATGGAATAAAAGAAAAAAGGAAAGAAAGAAAAAAAGAAAGAAAGAATATGGGTATATGTGTATGAGTATGCAACAATCAGGATTTACATTTTTACATTGCTACTGTTCCATTACAAAGATGGCTTTTATATTAAATAACTGTTGGACTTTTTGTGATATAAGGTGTGCTTCAATTCCTCACCTGAATTTATAGACTACGCGAGGTCACGTGGTCTATTCCTACGCCAATCATGTTTGGCTGATTCACTACTTAAACACTGATCCTTTCACAGTACACTTGCAACCATTGACGAATGAACTTACAATATTGAGGATTCTTTACCAGAGGAAATTACCAAAGGATTTCTGCTGGACAAGCGCTCTTGCATGAAGGCCAAAGGATGGCCCATAGAAACTTAACAGGTTATGGGCCCAGGAACGCGAGGATCTTCGTCAATGGCGAAGAATCAAGCTATGAACTGTGGGAAGCAAAGTTCCATGGTATTTAAGGACCCTTCAACTACACAATATAATATACGCACCATCTGACCAAAGGATTTCTGCTGGACAAACGCTCTTGCTTGAAGACCAAAGGATGGCCCATAACAGTGTATATCTGTCTGTGAGGAAAAAGTGAGTAAAGAAATGTAGATGGATAAAAATGAATTTTATCGATATCACTTTAAATTGATAAAATTAATTTTTATCCATCTACATTTCTTTTCTTTACTCATTTTTTCCTCGTATTGTTGCAATTTTTTTTTATATAAGGCATGAGGCAAATGGTCACTTCTATTTATAGACTCGCCTATAAGTACGTGACCTGAGAGGGATTCCTATTGTCCAATCACTGGCACTGCTGCTGCTGCTTCTGCTGTATTAATAGAGGTCCCATTCTGAACTTGGATTCTCTTGGACGTCGGACTTACAAAGAATACTTTAACACCGGATTCTTATTGGCTTGCTTACTTATTCACTACATCTGGAACTAAGGATGGCTGCCAGATACTTAACACATATTGTCGGATTCATTTTCCATTCTCACATATCTGTGTGTGTGTGTGTGTGTGTGTGTGTGTGTTTATCAGTATGTGTGTGTGTCTGTGTGTGTGTGTGTGTGTGTGTGTGTGTATTTTCAAAATATATACTGCTCTCGTTTTCACTATTGAAGAAGGAACTTACAATACTAATGATTCTTTACCAGAGGATTACCAAGGACAATCGCTTTTGTTTGAAGGTCCATAAAAGCTTGACAGTGTTCGTCTCTGTGTGTGTGTTTATGAGTACATATATATATATATATATATAGTTTTTTTCCGTAGTTAGGGTCTTTCCATGTGTGGTTTAACCAAGCTGATGCAGGTAGACCATAAGGAGAGCTCAATGTACCTAATACCAGTGAGTAAAAGGACAGAGCAAGATATTTAGTAAATGAAGAAAAACTCTAAACTTGCTTCATTACAATAATTTATTTCAACCGTATGTGATTACCTGAAGATGCCGTATTAATACGGTTGAAATAAATTATTGTAATGAAGCAAGTTTAGAGTTTTTCTTCATTTACTAAATATATATATATATATATATATATATATATATATATATATAATATATATAAAAAATAGATGGAAATTAATCCGACAGTATGAAATTTAACATTATGAAAAAACATATGATGTTTGTTATGTAATTGCTGACAGTACTGTTTCGACCAAATCGATAAGTTGGTCTTCATCAAAGAGCGACATAGATGGGAAGAGAAGATATCCGTTAAAAAAAGACTGTTTACAGAAACGAACGCTGAGTTCAACCGCTGAAAATTTTTGAAAAATGCATGTTCTGTTTTAAAAATAAAATAAATTTAATTTTTAATTTTTTTTAAATCAGAAGCATTATAGTTTATAGAAAAACTCAAAAGAGTTTGTTGTAAAAGTTTATATAAAAATGTAAAGTGGGTATCAAAATAGTATAGTATATATTTCGCTCTTTGATGAAGACCAACTTATCGATTTGGTCGAAACAGTACTGTCAGCAATTACATAACAAACATCATATGTTTTTTCATAATGTTAAATTTCATATATTATATATATATAATATATATATATATATATTATATGTGTGTGTGTGTGTGTGTGTGTGTGTGTGTGTGTGTGTGTTTTTCTGTTTCAAAATATACACTGCCCTCGTTTTTACCTGAAAAAAATATTTCGGTTCCTTTGTAGTCGCTAAGATAAGAAATGTAAGTAAGTGTATCAGAGCATGAGTATAGTACTTTATTAAATTTAGTTTAGATGTTGCCCAAGACCCTAAAAACTATGAATCAAAATCACAAACAATGGACGACTAATCTAAGTTGATAAGTTACGTGAGGTGTTTAAATGAGAAATGTGTATGGCTTTCCCGGGAAATGAATAAAGATAAGGAAATAAAAGACGAAATGAATAATGAAAAGGAAGGAAATAGAAAAAAGAGGAAATAAAAAAAGAAAGAGAAGGAAGGAAATAGAAAAAGAGGAAAGAAAAAAAAGAAAGAGAAAAAGAAGAAAGAGAACGAAGGAAATGGAAAAGGAGGAAAGAAAAAAAAGAAAGAGAAAAAAGAAGAAAGAGAAGGAAGGAAATGGAAAAAGAGGAAAGAAAAAAAGAAAGAGAAGGAAGGAAATGAAAAAGAGGAAAGAAAAAAAGAAAGAGAAAAAAGAACGAGAAGTGAAAAAGAGAGGAAAGAGACCACCACTTCTGGTGATAAAGGGGGGCTCCACATTCCCCATACCTCCAGAACTGGAACCTCACCATCAGTTAGATTTTAACGTCATACTCAGGACATGTAGACCCTCAGTCACCGCCTTTTAGCACCCATATGATAAAAAGGGTTGGGGCTTGCCATAAGGGCAATAGGGTTGGGACAATCATATAGGTGCTAGGGCTTCATGTGACCAGCCGATTAACAACTTCAATACATGATTATACGGAAATGTGGTTTCCGTAAAAAAAAAAAAAAGAAAAAAAAATAAATACAATACCCCCCCCCTCTCTCTCTCTCTCTCTCTCTCTCTCTCTTTCTCTCTCTCTCTCTCTCTCTCTCTCTCTCTCTCTCTCTTCTTACCCCCTCTCTCCTTCTCCCTCTCTCTCTTTCTTTTTCTCTTTCTCTTTCTTTCTCTCTCTCTCTCTTTCTTTCTTTCTTTTTCTTTCTTTTTCTCTTTCTCTTCCTTTTTCTCTTTTTCTCTTTCTCTCTCTCTTTTTCTCTCTTACTCTCTCTCTCCCTCCCTCTCTCTTATCTCTCTCTCCTCCCTCCCTCCCTCCTTCTCTCTCTCCCTCCTCTCTCTCTCCTCCCTCTCTCTTAACTCTCTCCCTCCCCCCTCTCTCTCTCTCTCTCTCTTTCTTACTCTCTCTCTCTCTCTCTCTTACTCTCTCTCTTTCTCTCTCTCTCTCTCTTTTAACAATAGAAAATCAAGAAAATGCCCACAGATTGTTATCATCATCATCATCATCATGTTACGCCAGCAGCACGGATTTCCATGACAATCTCTCGTTAACCTTCCCTATCATTCATTGCTCCTGAGAGGTCATCTGTGCGGCAACCAGTATCCGCGCAGAGCTGGTCAATGTATGTCTTTGCTGGTCGGCCCATGCTAGCGTGCCATATGTGATGGCTTCCATAGATGAACGTCACTTATGAGTTCGTCCTTGGTTCTCCAGCAATGTAACATCCCAAAAAGCTTGGAAAAATGACTGTTGTTGATAAACAAAAAAGAAAGAACTTGTCAACTGGTGGATTTTGCAGTGCCAGCAGATCACAGGGTGAAGCTAAAGGAAAATGAAAAAATGGGCAAATATCTGGTATCTGGACCTTGCCAGAGAACTGAAAAAGTTATGGAATATGAAAGTCAAAGTGATACCAATTGTAGTTGGTGCACTTGGAACAGTCCCAAAAGGATTGGAAAAGGGTCTGGAAAGTTTGGAAATCAGAGGAAGGATTGAAACCATTCAGAACACTGCACTGCTGCAATCGGCTAGAATACTCAGAAGAGTCCTGGAGAATTGAGGAGACTTGTTGTCACTCAGACTCCAGTGAAATACCATCAGCTAACGCTGATGTGAAAAACTCAAAAGGAGTGAAAATACTACTACTACTACTAATAATAATAATAATAATAATAATAATGAACAACAGGTCTCCTAAAAATAAACATAATTAGAATATGACAAAATCTGGTTGTTACGTGGGTTGCAGACCCCATGAATGGAGGGAAAAGTCACAAAATGCCACAGTTAATTTAAAATGACAATGTAAAGTAATATTGTTTGATATTTTTCAAATGATTATACACTTCTTGTATATATTAACAATATCAATTATATATGTCATTACTATTTAGAAAAAATTATATATATATATATATATATATATATATATATATATATATATATATATATATATATATAATACCGTTCCCGTAATTAAATAAATAAAAGCAAAAAAACTTTTATTTGTTTTGATTTCTCATTGAACTATATATAATATATATATATATATATATATATATATATATATTTAAATATACATATATTTTAAACATATTGGTAAATCCTCGCGGTGGGAAAAAAAACAGCAAATAGTTTGATGTAAAAAATATACTACCAAACATCAAACGGGAAGAAAAAATTTTTGGAAAAAAGAAAATGACCAAGATAATCGTATCAACAAAAAATAATCTATTAGTACAATATTTTGTCCAAAAGAAAAAACAATTTATATGCATATATATATATAAGATATATATATTCATATAAAACAGCCAGGAAACTAAAGCTAATAAGTAAAAAGTGCTCAATACCTAAGTAGAGCAAATAATAAAGATAAATCTAATGAGTCAGACGAACCTACTAAAAGTTTCGCTTAATGCTCTTCAGGGCTAAGATCTGACTGTCAGATCTTAGCCCTGAAGAGCATTAAGCGAAACTTTTAGTAGGTTCGTCTGACTCATTAGATTTATCTTATATATATATATATATATATATTATTATTTATATTTTTGCTTGAAGGCAATTATAAATGCATGTATCGCATAAAATTCGATAATTATAGAAAATAATCCTGACAACTACATCGCTGAAGAGACTTAATAAAGTCGAAACAGTCTGTACGGTGTTCTGCATAGCGAGCCATCCTTTGCGGGATTTACTTGTCAGGATTATTTTCTATAATTATCGAATTTTATGCGATACATGCATTTATAATTGCCTTCAAGCAAAAATATAAATAATATTTATTCAACATTGCTTCTATAAAACAACCATCCAAAAATCTTATATATATTATATATATATATATATATATATATATATATATATTTCCAATGATTCCCACCTGACCAATCAAAATCTTTCCTCACAAAACACTAACCCACCCACTTGACCTCTTCTCCCATCCACCCCCTTCCGTCCACTTCCCCCTCTATAAAATATTTATATGATACCTTGATAATCAATAAAGCGACTGATGATGCTGAGCTCAAAGCTCTAGCGAAATATATCCTACATATGTTTGTCTGAGTTTTGTCCTTGTGTTCCTCTAATATATAATATATATATATATATATATATATATATATACTTTACTTTAGGTTCATACAGTCAACTTCACTCAGAAACAAGGGCCGCTTCTTTTAAAATTAGAAAAACTATTTCTCTGAATTTTTGAGATGAGGCTTGATAATTATTATTATTTGTATTATTTGGACTATTGTCCTCGTCTTGAATGCTATCTGTACAACGTTTCGGCTGATGTGCCTTCCGGCCTTCTTCGGGTATTCCTTGTCGGACTCGGGAACCTTCTTTTCGAACTCGGGGGGCCTTCTTGTCGTAATCAGGAACCTTCTTGTCGTAATCGGGAGCCATCACGAAACTTCGAACCTAACCCTTTATTCAGTCCACGGGGGTATCCTGTTCTCATCCCTCTAACCATAGCTGGGGTACAGGTGTTAAGCTGTGTTATTGTTATTCTATGTTACTGCTGCCCCTGAGCAGGATTGAACCAGCAGTCTAGAGATAACTGTCACTTAGAACTGTCTTAACCTAACTCACTTATCCAGTAGACTATGTGTCCAGTTGATGGCTCCCGATTACGACAAGAAGGTTCCCGAGTCCGACAAGAAATACCCGAAGAAGGCCGGAGGGCACATCGGCCGAAACGTTGTACAGATAACAATGAAGATGAGGACAATTGTCCAAATAATAAAAATAATACTAATTATCAAGCCTCATCTTTAAAAAATTCAGAG
Source organism: Doryteuthis pealeii (assembly GCA_023376005.1). Taxonomy (NCBI): domain Eukaryota; kingdom Metazoa; phylum Mollusca; class Cephalopoda; order Myopsida; family Loliginidae; genus Doryteuthis; species Doryteuthis pealeii. The sequence continues at coordinate 38,671,727 of CM042181.1, read as the reverse complement.
AAATATTATTTTACTTATTTCTGAATTTGTCAAAATGAAGTCCCCTATCTTGATCAAAATTGACCGAAAACATTGTTTTAAATGTATCAAAAATGTTACTGCTGCACCTGACCAGAATTGAACCTGCAGCCTAGAGATAAGTCACTTAGAACTGTCTTGACCTAACTCATTTATCCACAAGGTCGTGTGTCCAATTGAACAAGAAGGTTCTCAAGTCTAAGATGGTTCCTGAGTCTGAGAAGGTTCCAGAGTCCAACAAGAAATACCTGAAGATGGCCGGAGAGCACATCGGCCGAAACGTTGTACAGATAACAATGAAGATGAGGACAATTGTCCAAATAATACAAATAATACTAATTATCAAGCCTCATCTAAAAAAAAATTCAGAGAAATATTATTCTACTTATTTCTGAATTTGTCAAAATGAAGTCCCCTATATTGGTAGCTTTGTTAAATTTAACCTGGAGGCTTTCAATTGTTTTAAATAACTTCAATATTAGTCCAGACTTTTGTATATTAACTCTAATCTAATCTGTACCCCAGCTATGATTAGCGCAAAGAGAACAGAACCCCCCCCCCCATGGATTGAATAAAGGGTTAGGTTCAAAGTTCTATGATGGCTCCCGATTACGACAAGGTTCCTGAGTCCGACAAGAAATACTCGAAAAAGGCCGGAGGGCACATCGGCCGAAACGTTGTAAAGATAACAATGAAGATGAGGATAATAGTCCGAATAATACAAATAATAGAAACTTATTTGTTTTAATTTTTTAGATGAGGCTTGATAATTTGTATTATTTAGATTTTTTGGACTGTTGTCCTCATTTTTATTGTTATTATACACAACTTATATACAGAAACTTATTTCTCTGAATTTTTAGGATGAGGCTAGATAATTTGTATTATTTAGATTTTTGGACTGTTGTCCTCATTTTTATTGTTATTATACACAACTTATATACAGAAACCTATTTCTCTGAATTTTTGAGATGAGGCTAGATAATTTGTATTATTTAGATTTTGGAGACTGTTGTCCTCATCTTTATTGTTATTATACACAACTTATATACAGAAACTTATTTCTCTGAATTTTTGAGATGAGGCTTGATAATTTGTATTATTTAGATTTTTTGGACTGTTGTCCTCATCTTTATTGTTTATTATACACAACTTATATACAGAAACTTATTTCTCTGAATTTTTTAGATAAGGCTTGATAATTTGTATTATTTAGATTTTTTGGGACTGTTGTCCTCATCTTTATTCTTATTATACACAACTTATATACAGAAACTTATTTCTCTGAATTTTTGAGATGAGGCTTGATAATTTGTATTATTTAGATTTTTGGACTGTTGTCCTCATCTTTATTGTTATTATACACAACTTATATACAGAAACTTATTTCTCTGAATTTTTAGATAAGGCTTGATAATTTGTATTATTTAGATTTTTTGGACTGTTGTCCTCATCTTTATTGTTATTATACACAATTTATATACAGAAACTTATTTGTCTGAATTTTTGAGATGAGGCTTGATAATTTGTATCATTTAGATTTTTTGGACTGTTGTCCTCATCTTTATTGTTATTATACACAATTTATATACAGAAACGTATTTGTCTGAATTTTTTCAGAAATACCAGATCGGCCGAAATGTTGTACAAATAACAATGAAGATGAGGACAACAGTCCGAATTGTACAAATAATGCTAGAAATGTAATTCAGATTTCTAATCTTAATTTCTTTTCAGGCGGTGCCCATATAAAAGGTGAGAGGTGGGCGACAAATCTAAAAATGGGCAAAACAGAGACACGTGACATCATAAAGTATTTGGGTGGGGCTTAGAACTTTTTGAACATTCCTTGTATACACATACACAAATATATTATTAGTTGAATGAATTTAATCGTATGTCATATATATAATATATATATATATATATATATTATATATATATATATATATATATGACACACGATCAAATTCAAAGTAGAATATTCATTTACAAATATCTTCTTCTTCTTCTTCTTCTTCTTCTTCTTTCTTTCTTTCTTTCTTTCTTTCTTTCTTTTGTTCGCTCTTTCCCTTCTTCTTCTTCTTCTCTTCTTCTTCTTCTTCTTCTTCTTCCCTTTCTCTCTTTGTTCGTTCATTCTTTCCTTTCTCTTTTTCCGAACACTTCCTACTAACACTTCTTCTTCTTTCTTCTTCTTCTTCTTCTTCTTCTTCTTTCTTTCTTTCTTTCTTTCTTCCTTTCTTCTTCTTCCTTTCTTTCTTTCTTTCTTTTCTTCGCTTTTCCCTTCTTCTTCTTCTTCTTCTTCTTCTTCTTCTTTCTTTCTTTCTTTTTCTTTCTTTCCTTTCTTTTCTTCTTTTCTTTCTTTCTTTCTTTTCTTCGCTCTTTCTCTTCTTCTTCTTCTCTTTCTTCTTCTTTCTTTTCTTTCCTTCTTTCTTTCTTTCTTTTGTTCTCTCTTTCCTTCAATTCTTTCTTCTTTTTTCTTCTTTCTTTCTTTCTTTCCCTCTTTCCTTTCTTCTTCTTCTTTTCTTCTTTCTTTCTTTCTTTCCTTCTTTCTTTCTTTCTTTTGTTCTCTCTTTCCTTCAATTCTTCTTCTTTTTCTTCTTTCTTTCTTTTTTCCCTCTTTCCTTTCTTCTTCTTCTTCTTCTTCTTTCTTTCTTTCCTTTCTTTCTTTCTTTCTTTTGTTCGCTCTTTCCTTCAATTCTTCTTACTTTTTCTTCTTCTTTCTTTCTTTCTTTCTTTCCCTCTTTCCTTTCTTCTTCTTCTTCTTCTTCTTTCTTTCTTTCTTCGCTCTTTCCCTTCTTCTCTTCTTTTTCTTCTTCTATAAAGGAGATCGTGATTCATCCGTAATAGTGATCCCACCCGATTGCCAAAAGCCTTAACCCCCAGGGCAGCTGGCAATTACTCCACCCCACCCCACCGACCAATCAAATTGTCAAAAACGCTAAACGTCACACGAAATTTGTTTATTTTTCTGCCCTTAAAAAGTGAACTCGCCTTTTTGGTGTCAAAAATAGTCACGGAAAATATATTTTATATATATATATATATATAATATATATAATATATATATAATTTTATAAAAAATTGAAAAAACACAAGTTTCATTTACGGCGCTGCAGTGTTTCGGTTTGTTTAACAAACCTTCCGTAGAGCCTTCGTTTGTTTAAAGAAAAATACATTTTTAATTAATACAAAAGTCTGCGAGTCTGTGCTTTTGGTATTGATATTCAAATTTGTGACAAAAGACATACTTTAAAACGCCGAGTAAAGAAATGTATGATTTTCATAGTATATGGTTGGAATAATTCGCATAATGATTTTAACAAACTGAGTTTAATAATGATTATTTGCTGTTACGGATTTCTAATGTATTAATTTTATATAGAAATCAATTAAAATAACATTAAAATAAGTTTAACATTTCTATATTCACTCTTATTTAGTTTGGTTAGTCTTTCTGATTTAAATATGATTTTATTAACTTAAAACTTAAATCTTTGCACCTAGGGGTCACATACTTTTGCTAGTACGTATAAAAAGTGTTTTTATAAATTTCTTAATTATAGTTATTTACTAAACTTAGCTTAGATGTGGCACAAGGCCAGATTATGGGGCACCCAGTGAGAATCGAACTCACTTCTTAATTATAACAATGAAATTATAAGATGGTGGTGTAATGGTTAGTGCCATAGGAAATGGACTACTGTTCTTCTACAAGGATGGCTTTGGCATTTGATAACCCATGACTGTTGATATGCATTTAAAACAAAGAAAATATATATATATATATATATAATATATATATATATATATATATATATATATATATATAAAATGCTGTTAATTTACATTAAGAAACACAGGCCCCGAAGAGCCCATATTATTAAAGCATTTAAAATCCTGAAATATGTGTTATATATCTCTAAAAAATAAAGATTTACATAGTATATGGTTGGAATAATTCGCATAATGATTTTAACAAACGGGGTTTAATAAATGATTATTTGCTGTTACTGATTTCTAATACTATCATGTTATTCTCAAACGTATTTAGCTTACATAATGATTTTAACAAACTGGGTTAATAAATGATTATTTGCTGTTACTGATTCTAATACTATCATGTTATTCTCAAACGTATTTAGCTTACATAATGATTTTAACAAACTGGGTTTAATAAATGATTATTTGCTGTTACTGATTTCTAATACTATCATGTTATTCTCAAACGTATTAAAAGCAATCCCGATCCTGTATTAATTTGCATAATGATTTTAACAAAACTGGGTTGAAATAAATAATTATTTGCTGTTACTGATTTCTAATACTATCATGTTATTCTCAAACGTATTAAAAGCAATCCCAATCCTGTATATAATTTTATATAGAAATCTATTAAATAATTTTAAAATAAGTGTAATATTTGTATATCATCTATTAATAATGAGATTCGGTCTCTATTTGTCAGTAACCGAAACTACGTCACATTACCCAAAATCCTCAATACATAGAATAAAGAACAATCTTGCTTAAACTGATCTAATTTTAACTGTGAGAAACTTGATTTTATTAGAAAGAAAACATGCTTATTTGAATTTTGACAGGAAAATTATTTTTCGTGTCTATTACTAAAATATGTAAGATTTTGAAGATCTGTTTACATTTTTTAACGAAAGAGCGCGGCAAAAAGTATTTATACATACCTTTATACGTCGATAAAATGGAGATCAAATTTCTTTTAAATATTTTTTTATTTTTCTACACTAAAATTAAAATATTCTAAAGACATTAAATGTATAGCTATTTCTATGACTGTATATGAATTCTAAGTTGTTTTATATATATTATATATATATATATATATTATATATAATCCAAATCCAGAGAAGAAATTTCCTTACGAACAAGAGTTTTATTTAAACAAAACCAAGTCGCAGTTTGAGAGCTCAATTGTGCTCTTAATGTAGAAGTCACAGAGCAAAATATATAAGTAAAGAATAACAAAAGACTTAGAGATTAGCATTATAGTCTATTTCAGGGAGCTTAGACAAAAGTGTCTAACTCTCCCGACTCATCAGATGCGAATGAGATCATTCACAGCTGATGATCGGGAATTTAGACTATTTGTCTAAGCACCTGAAATAGACTATAATGTTATATCTCCGACTCATCAGCTGTGAATGATCTCATTCGCATCTGATGAGTCGGGAGAGTTTAAACACTTGTCCTAAGCTCCCTGAAATAGACTATAAATGCCTAAATCTCTAAAGTCTTTTGTTATTTTCTTACTTATATTTGCTCTGTGACTCTAACATTAAGAGCACACATTGAGCTCTCAACTGCGACTTGGTTTGTTAAATAAAATCTTGTGTCGTAAGAAAGATTTCTCTCTGGACTTTGGATTAATTATACTATATATATATATATATATATATATATATATAACAACTTAGAATTCATATACCTGTCTATAAAGAAATAGCTAAACAATTTAATGTCTTTAGAATATTTTAATTTTAGTGTAGAAAATAAAAAAATATAAAAGAAAATTTGAATCTCCATTTTAATCGACGTATAAAAGGTATTATAAATACTTTTTGGCCGCGCTCTTCGTTAAAAAAATGTAAACAGATCTTCAAAATCTTACAATATTTTAGTAATAGACACGAAAAATAATTTTCCTGTCAAAAAATTCAAATAAGCATGTTTTCTTCTAATAAAATCAAGTTTCTCACAGTTAAAATTAGATTCAGTTTTAAGCAAGGATTGTTCTTATTCTATGTAATTGGGATTTTGGGTAAATGTACGTAGGTTTCGGTTACTGACAAATAGAGACCGAATCTCATTATAATAGATTGAATAAATACAAATATTACACCTTATTTAAAATTATCTTAATAGATTCTATAAAAATTATATACAAGGATTTGGGATTGCTTTTAATACGTTGAGAATAACATGATAGTATTAGAAATCAAGTAACAGCAAAATAATAATTTATCAACCGTTTTGTTAAAATCATATGCAAATTATATACAGGATCGGGATTTGCTTTTAATACGTTTGAAATAACAGATAGTAATAGAAATCAGTAACAGCAAATAATCATTATTAAACCCAGTTTGTTAAATCATTATGTAAGCTAAAATCGTTGAGAATAACATGAAGTATTAGAAATCCAAGTAAAACAGCAAATAATCATTTATAAATCCCAGTTTTGGTTTAAAATCATTATGTAAGCTAAAATACGTTTGAAGAATGAACATGATAGATTAGAAATCAAGTAACAGCAAATAATCATTTATTAAACCCCGTTTGTTAAAAAATCATTATGCGAATTATTCCAAACCATATACTATGTAAATCTTTATTTTTTAGAGATATATAACACATATTTCAGGTTTTAAATGCTTTTAATAAATGGCTTCTTCGGGCCTGTGTTTCTTAATGTAAATTACAGCATTTATATATAATATATATATATATATATAATATAATTATTAATATATATTAATGATTTCTTTGTTTTAAATGCATATCAACAGTCATGGGTTACAAATGCCAAAGCCCATCCTTGTAGAAGAACAAGTAAGTCCATTTCCTATGGCACTAACATATTCACAACCACTTAATAATTTCATTGTTATAAATTAAGAAGTGAGTCGATTCTCACTGGGGTGCCCCATAATCTGGCCTTGTGCACATCCTAAGCTAAGTTAGTAAATAACTATAATTAAGAACATTTATAAAAAACACTTTTTATACGTACTAGCAAAAGTATTGACCCCTATGTGCAAAGATTTAATTTTATTATCTATAGCCCAACAATAAGAGTGTTGTGTTAAACTTATTTTTAATGTTATTTAAATGATTTCTATAAAAATTAATACATTAGAAATCCGTAAGCTATCATTATTAAACTCAGTTGTTAAATCATTATGGCGAATTATCCAACCATAACATGAAAATCATACATTCTTTACTCGGCGTTTTAAAGAATGGTTTGTCACAAATTTGAATATCAATACCAAAGCAAGACTCGCAACTTTTGTATTAATTAAAAAGTATTTTTCTTTAAACAACGGAAAGCGTCTACGGAAGGTTTTGTTAACAACCGAAAACACTGCAAGCGGCCGTAATGAAACTTGTGTTTTTCAATTTTTATAAAATAATATATTATAATTATATATATATATATATATATATATAAAATAATTTTCCGTGACTATTTTTGACACCAAAAAGGCGGAGTTCACTTTTAGGGCCAGAAAATAAACAAAATTTCCGTGTGACGTTTTAGCGTTTTGGACAATTTGATTGGTCCGGTGGGGTGGGGTGGAGTAATTGGCCAGCTGCCTGGGGTTAAGGGCTTTGGCAATCGGGTGGGATCACTATTACGGATGAATCACGATCTCGCTTTATAGAAGAAGAAAGAAGAAGAAGGGAGAGCGAAGAAAAGAAAGAAAGAAAGAAGAGAAGAAGAAGAAGAAAGAGGTGAAAGAGAAGAAGAAAGAAAGAAGAAAAGAAGAAAGAATTGGAAGAAAGGAAGCGAACAATAGAGAAAGAAAGAAGGAAGAAAGAAGAGAAGAAGAAGAGAGAAGAAAGAGGAAAGAAAGAAGAGAAGAAAGAAGAAGAATTGAAGGAAAGAGAGAAAGAAAGAAAGAAAGAAGAAAGAAGAAAGAAGAGAAGAAAGAAGAGAAGAAGAGGAAAGAAGAAAGAAAGAAGAAAAAGAAGAAGATTGAAGGAAGAGAGAACAAAAGAAGGAAAAAGAGAAAGAGAAGAAGAGAAGAAGAAAAGAAGAAGAAGAGAGAGAGCGAAGAGAAAGGAAGAAAAGAAAAGAAGAGAAAGGGAAAAGAAAGAGAAAGAAAGAAAGGGAAGAAGAAGAAGAGAGAAGAGAGAAGAAGGAAGAGCGAAGAAGAAAGAAAGAAAAGAAAGAAGAAGAAGAGAAGGAGAAAAGAAAGAAAGAAAGAAGAAGAAGAAGAGAAGAAGAAGAGAAGAAGAA
>CM042181.1:38623696-38663607 GCA_023376005.1 Doryteuthis pealeii | reverse complement strand
GAGCCCATGAAATAGATCACTAATTAGGACTGAGCCTATTCTAGTAGTGACCACCCCAAGTGGAGTTTAACATGCTTGAATTCAGAGTTTTCCTTCTCCTAGACTGGTTGCCTAATCAAGGTTAAAGAGCCCAGTGAAATAGATCACTAATTCTCGTATAAAAACTTCAGACAGATATATATATATATATATATATATATATATATATATATATATATATATATATATTTACCAAGCCCTCCGCACGAGCAGGATGTGACACAAGATCAATTTCTTAAGCGGAGTTCAACAGGTTTGAATTCAGAGTTTTCCTTCTCCTAGACCGGTTGCCTCACCAAGGTTAAAGAGCCCAGTCTGCCCTACTATTTATCCATGGCCGGAGGGAGAGTAGGATTCATACCTTTCCCAAGGGTATTAGCGCAAAGTGAAATGCAATTACCACATCCAGGATTTGAACTCGGGGCGACGAGTCCATTTCCCATGACTTTAACCATTACACCACGCGCTTCCATTTTGTATCATATATGTGCTGGAAACTGGTGGCTGGGGGGTATTAGTGTCCTATATATGAATAACATATATACTTAATCAACCCGTTCATATCAAATAAAATTACTATGTTTATATTAACAGTCAATTTAACTTAATTTAACTTAATAGCTTGCTCACGCCACTATTCAGGTTATTATAACATTAGTGATGCTGTGGAAAATATGCTATTCAATACAAATATTATATAGTTATGATATTTGATACGGTTCGAAAATAGGAGGGGTTCTCTGTCGCGTAATGGTTAACATGCTTGACTGTGACGCAGAAGTATGCCAGATCGAACTATTACGTCGCACCGCACTGAGGAGACGTCAAAACATGTGTCTGTGAATGACTTATATATATATATATATATATATATATATATATATCTTATTATAATGTAGATTGTGTGTTTTTCTGTCTGTAACCGAAACTATATTACTAATCGAGTCACAATTCACATAGTTATTTACATCACATTCTCCATGATTTTATTTATATTTAAACCTCAATTATTAATAAAATAGTTTTACATTATTAATACTGTTGACCATATCTACATGATATTTTCCACGTACCCCACTTGTACGGGTCAGGCACAAAGTCCCTATTAACGTGGGACCACCCACAAGCCGAAGCTCATGGAGTGGCAGGTGAAAAATTGCGTCGATCCCGTCGGCATTCCCCCTCAAGGGGTGCGCCTCAGGCGCTGGGCAATAAACCCAGCCCTGTCCCTTTAAATCGAGGGGGCAGGTGTTGCCTGGGGGGATGGCCCCCTGGGATCGACGCCGTTAATTATATCAATGGTCCAGAGGCCGAAGCCACTGTTGACCATATCTACATACTAATAACACGCAATTGTATTTATATATACAACAAAATAGTGGTTTACAGTGTGAATGGGAAGGCTAATTTGCATATTGATATTAAAAATTTGATTTTAATAAATATGTGCTTAGTATTATTGATTTTTAATTGTTTGGTTTTATCTTATTGAATATGAGCAAACATCTCTTCAATAAATCTTAAAAGAAATCCATTAACAATATTAACAGTAATTCTATCCTTTACTTCCTAATTTAACTAAATAGTTAAATTATGAAAATTTAGCAATGAAAGACGGGAGTGAAGAAAAAGCAAGTTTTAGTTGTTCTCCTTCTGTTTCAAGTCTTTTTATCGACATCTTATTTAGTTTCATTAGCCTTTCTAAGTTAACATAATATCTTATTACATTAAAACTTAAATACCTGCACCCGGAGGGTGCATATATTTGCCAATATATATATATATATATATATATATATATATATATAAAAGTTTTGTTGAACTGTACAGACAATTCCGTCGGACAAGTTTTTCGTTGATCCGTTCCAATTTTCGGGCCATCTTTCTGGTGTCGGGGTGTAACTGGTATAACAGTCCCCCAAAGGTTTCAAAACGAGCGCTTTCGGCAATACAATTTGCCATCCTCAGGTAGGAAACGATGGTATGATTTCGTGTCTCGTTTTTAACGAGAACGAGTAGTAGCAAGGAATTAGAAGTGGGAGGTAATAACCATTGGTAGTAGGACTACAAATGGTTATCACCAGAAAGATGGTCCGAAAATTGGAACGGATCAACGAAAAACTCGTCCGACAGAATTGTCTGTACAGTTCAATAAAACTTGTATAAAAGAAAAAATGCTGCCAAAATACACTTATTTTAATATATATATATATATATATATATATATATATATATATATATATATATATATAAAGTAAAAAAATATATATAACAGAAGACTTAGATTCTTTGCTTTATAGTCTACTAGCAGTGGCTACCCGGCGTTGCCTAGGTAGAGGGGGATTTTTTAAAAGTTAGTCCCGCAGATCCATTATTACTGAATCGTAAGTTGAATCCTCATTGGATGCCCCATTTAAATCCCTATGTAAAAAAATAGACCTTGCATTGATCCAGCTACTCTGAAAAGAAATGTTAATGTCTACTATCTAAAATATTAAATGAAAAAAAAATCCACACTGTTATCATTTAAATTTTATTTTTTAATTATCTTCACGAATTTAAATCAAATCTCTATTATTTTTGCTCAAAGACCAAGCCCTGGTGATATTTAATGTGTATATATATTTACTTTGTCGTTAATTGTTTTATTTTCGAAGTTTCCTCCGGACATACACATACACACAACTGCCCTTTATATATGTAAAGAAAACCAAGCCCTGGTGATATTTAATGTGTATATATATTTACTTTGTTGTTAATTGTTTTATTTTCGAAGTTTCCTCCGGACATACACATACACACAACTGCCCTTTATATATGTAAAGAAAACCAAGCCCTAGTGATATTTAATGTGTATATATATTCACTTTGTCATAAATTGTTTATTTTCGAAGTTTCATCCGACATACACATACACACAATTGCCCTTTATATATGTATAGAAAACCAAGCCCTGGTGATATTTAATGTGTATATATATTTACTTTGTCATCAATTGTTTTTTTTCAAAGTTTCCTCCGGACATACACATACACACAATTGCCCTTTATATATGTATAGAAAACCAAGCCCTGGTGATATTTAATGTGTATATATATTACTTTGTCGTTAATTGTTTTATTTTCGAAGTTTCCCCGGACATATATATACACACAATTGCCCTTATATATGTATAGAAAACAAGCCCTGGTGATATTTAATGTGTATATATATTTACTTTGTCATCAATTGTTTTATTTTCAAAGTTTCCTCCGGACATACACATACACACAACTGCCCTTTATATATGCATAGATTTCAGAGGCTTAGACAAAGTGTCTTACACCCCCAATCATCGGATGCGAATGATGAATTCTTTTTTTTACTTTAAAGGCATTTGAAAACATTTTTTTATTGTCATGTGTTACTCTGTGGTCGGTCATAAAAGATCCCCCCTTTTTATGACCGACAGCAGAGGAATACAGGACAATAAAAATCTGTTTTCAATTGCCTTAAAAGGAATAAAGAATTCATCATTCGCTTCTGATGATTTGAGGGTGTTAGACACTTTGTCTAAGCTTCCTGAAATAGGCTATAATGAAGAATGCATCGATCCAGAATGTTGGGATAAAAAGAAAAAAAAGTAAGATGGTCGGTTGATTGGTTGGATTTTACGGCATGTCAAACCGTGTAGGGTTATTTTATTAAGTCATTGTTTTATTAATTCTTGATGGTTACCGAAATTTTTTAAAACTTAATTTTAAACACATTTGTTAAACTAATTTAAAAAAATCTATTTAACCTATAGATGGAACCCTAACAGGTACTACCACTCCGGGTCACGGTGGACCTGGTAGTAATGGCGATGAAGTGGTACTCCACACTCCCCAGAGCTCTAGAATTTGAACTTCGCCATGAGATGCAATTTAGCGTCATACCCAGGACACTAATACCCCCCAGCCACCAGTTTCCAGCACATATATGATAAAAAAATGGAAGCGCGTGGTGTAATGGTTAAAGTCATAGGAAAAGGACTCGTTGCCCCGAGTTCAATTCCTGGATGTGGTAATTGAATTTTCACTTAGCGCTAATACCCTTGGGAAAGGTTTGAATCATATTCTCACTCCAGCTATGGCTAAATAGCAGGGTAGACTGGGCTCTTTAACCATGGCAAGGTAACCAGTCTAGGAGAAGGAAAACTCTAAGTTCAAACCTGTTAAACTCCGCTTAAGAAATTGACCTTGTGTCACATCCTGCTCGTGCGGAGGGGTTGGTAAATATATATATGATAAAATAGTTTTGGGACAATGATATAGATATTAGGGCTTGGCGTGACCAGCTGTGGGTGGCGACCTGTGATGCTTAAGCACGAGATCCTAGTGGCTGAGTAGTTCATGAGATGCAACGGTCTATTTTGGCCCTTACTTAGGCTACACGGGTGGTGAGAGAGGTAACCTCCGATCAATTGGCTGGGGCTGAACTTGCACAAAGGTGTCAAAATTAGTGTGACCCAGAAAAAACAGAACCCACAAATTTTGTAATAAAACTGTTAATTTTAACTATGGGGGTCTAGGGTTAGGGTTTAGGGTTCAGGGTTAGGGTTAGTGTTAGGATTAGGGATAGGGTTGGGGTTTAGGGTTAGTTTAATGGTAAAATGAATAAATAATTTGGGTTCTGTTTTTTCTGGGTCACCCTGTATACCGGTGACCCAGAAAAAACAGAACCCACAAATTTTGTAATAAAACTGTTAATTTTAACTATGGGGGTTTAGGCTTAGGGGTTAAGGTTAAGTTTGGGGTTGGGGTTTAAGGTTATTTTAATGGGAAAATAAATAAATAATTTGGGTTCTGTTTTTTCTGGGTCACCCTAATTTTGATACCTTTGTGCAAGTTCAGCCTTGGCTGATCACGTCAAGTCCTAGCACCTATACGATTGGCCCGACCGTCCTGCTCTTATGGTAAGCCCCCAACCCTTTACCTCATGTATGTCGGTAGCTGAGCGTCTTAGTATCTTGGGTAGGTCGTTAAACTGCATCTAGTGGTGAGGTTCCAATTCTGGAGCTCTGGAGATTGCTATCACTCCGGATCACAGTGGACCTGGGAGTAATGGTGAGTAATGTACTTTTCATCGTCATTACTCCTATGTTCACTCCGACAGAGAGTGGTAGTACCTGTTAGGGTACCATCTAAGGGTTAAATAGATTAAAAAATGAGTTTATAAACAAAATTGATTATCCATTAAGAATGTATTTATTTAAAAACTTTGTTGGCATTAAATAGCCCGCCGAGGTTGATATGCCGTAAAACAAAAAAAATCAACCAATTTTGACAACATTTTTTTAAAAAATGACCACAGGATGATAACCGTTATCATCCTGCAACACCCTCTAATTAAAAATGAGACCGTCCAAATTGTATTATATTAATATCAGAAACAATGAACAGAGATACTTCAATTTTGATAACATTAAAGAAATGGCCGTTTAAGAGACAATATTAATACTCATGTTCCTTGAATGTACGATCGTTATCATCTTGCAACACCCTCTGGTTAAAAATGAGACCGTCCAAATCCTATAATATTAATATCAGAAACAGAAATAGAACAGAAATACGGCAATTTTGATAACATTTTCTTAAAAAATGCCCGTTTAAGAGACAGCATTAATATTCGTGTTCCTTAATTATACGATCGTTATCATCCTGCAACACCCTCTAGTTAAAAATGAGATCGTTCAAATCGTTTATCTTAATATCAGAAGCATTGAACAGAGATACTTCAATTTTGATAACATTTTCTTAAAAAATGTCCGTTTAAAAGACAGCTGTCACCCAACAATCGAAATTGGTATTTTGGGAAGAAATTAAAACTAAACGCTCCTAATGCCATCTAGCAATAAAAAGAGAATGAACATTTTGGTCAAGCTTATAATTCAGTTAGCTGGGCACCTCACGTGGTGTAATGGTTAGCAAGTGAGACTGGCAAATCATGTATAGTGAGTTCGTTTTTTTTAGGGTTGGTTTGGTTTGTTTTGTTTTACGGCATATCAACCTCTGTGGGTCATTTAATGTCGATAAAGTTTTGAAATAAATCAATTCTTAATGGATAATACAATTTTTTTAGAAATACATTTTTCTATTTAACCCATAGATGGGACCCTAACAGGTACTACCACTCCGGGTCAGAGTGTTCCCGGGATCAATGGTGATGAAGGGATGCTCCACATTCCCCAAACCTCCAAAACTGGAACCTCACCATCAGATAGAGTTTAACGTTATTCCCAGGACATGTAGACCCGCAGCCACCGCCTTCTAGCACCCATATGATAAAAAGGGGTTGGGGCTTGCCATAAGGCAATAGGATTGGGAAAATCATATAGGTGCTAGGGCTTGACGTGACCAGCCGATTGATTGGAGAGGGCCTCTCCGACCGCCTGTCTAGCCCAAGATAGGGCCAAAGTGGAGTATTGCATGTCATGAACTGCTCATCCACCTGGGCTCTATCCTTAAGCATCACGGGTCGCCACCCACGGCCAACAGGTGGCCCCATTGGGGGAGTCTTACCCCTCTGCAGAGGTGCAGTAGGTACATTCTAACGCCCCAGCCGACAGGGCGGTAGTGAGTTCGTGCCTAACTGGGTGCCCCTTATATTCGGCCTTGTGCCACATCTAAGCGAAGCTTAGTAAATAGCTATAATTCAGTTAGCTCATTATATATTTTTTTATTTCCTAAGGAGTGTTAGCATTTAAGGCAGTTATGAACGACAAGTGTCCTCGTGTCTTGCCTGTTGCTAAAAACAACCTTGAATATTAAACAAGTATGTTCAAGGGAAATGAATGCTGAAAATAGCCGGCATTTTTTTTTTGCTGACGAGCAAATATACAATTATTATAATTTCATTTCTAGTTTTATCCCATCTTATTATTGTTGCTTTTATTTTTTGTCACAGCCCCTTTAGATAGACACACTCTTCATTATAACTTTCATTTTATGACTAGTTTTGATCCATCTTATTATTGTTGCTTTTAATTTATTTTCCTAACCTTCCGGGTAGATACACTTTTTATTATTATGATTCTGTGGCTAGTTTGACCCTATCTTATTATTGTTGCTTTTTTATCTCAACCCTCTGGATAGAAACACTCTTCATTATTGCTATCATTTTATGACTAGTTTTATTTTATCTTGTTATTGTTGCTTTTTGTTCAAACATTTTGGTCTGATACATTTTATTAGTACTACTAGCAAATATATGCACCCTCCGGGTGCAAGTATTTAAGTATTAATGTAATAAAATATTATATTAAATTAGAAAGGCTAATGAAACTAAATAAGAATGCAGATAAAAAGATTTGAAACAGAGGGCAGGTATAATCGATAAATAGAACAACTGAAATTTACTCTTCCATCAATCTCGTCTTTCATTGTTTTTTTTTTCTAATTTAAGTATTTAGTTAAAATAGGAAGTAAAGAATAAAATGACAGTTATTTTTTCTTGTTAATGGATTTCATTTAAGATTCATTTAAGAGATTTTTGCTTATATTCATTAAAATAAAACCAAACATTTAGAAATCAATAACACTGAGCACATATTTATTAAATTCAATTTTTTAATATCAATATGCAAATTAGCCTTCCCGTTCACACTGTAAGCCAATACTTTGTTGTATATATAAATACAATTGCATATTGTTAGTATGTAGATATGGCTAACAGTATTAATAATGTAAAACAATTTTATTAATAATTAAGGTTAAAATAAAAATAAAATCATTGACAATGCGATGTCAATAACTAAGGGAATTGTGACTTGAGTAGTAATATAGTTTTGGTTACAGACAGAAAAACACACAATTTCCACTATAATAAGATTATTTTATAATTAGTTCTAATCCATCTTATGGTAATTTATGAGGAAGTGCGTCCCGGTCTCCTGCCTCAAAAATTGCTACCCGGTGACTATCAAAATAACAACCCCAGCTCGTCGTAATTCTTGTTTATTTATCGTAATTTGTCGTAATTCTTGTTTAGATATGAAGATGGATATATAGTTTGGAATAGACTGAGATAGATAGATAGATAGATAAACAAACAAAATAATATAAATAGATATGAACAAATGGAGATAGATAGATAGATATTTTCGACAAGTAAATGTATTGGGGGGGGGTCGCTTCTTTTTTTGTCGTAATTCTTGTTTATTTAAACTAAAAACAAGACATTAAACAAACATGAATGAAAGAAAATCTTAGTATTTAAAGTAATATAGATAAATATAAACAAATTGAGATAGATAGATAGATATGAAGATGGATAGTTTTGAATAGACTGAGCTGGGTCGTTATTTTAATAGTCACCGGGTAGCAATTTTTGAGGCAGGAGACCGGGACGCACTTCCTCATAAATTACCCATCTTATTATTGTTACTTTTATTATTTTTTGAAAATTTCTATCTCAACATGGATAAATACACTCTTCATTACTATCATTTTGTGGCTAGTTTTGTTACATAATTATTGGATCCCTAATAGTTTTTTAAGGTAGTGTAGAATCATAATGGCGATTAGTGCAGCTGATGGCCTTGAGAGTGAGTGACAGCGCTTGATCTCACTCTCACCTTGCTTTCCGGGGATAAATCGTGAGAACCGGAACCCCCATAGAAGGCCCTCTTCCGGTTTAAGGATATAGTAAGTTTAAGTCAGTTAGAAGTTAGAAGCCGAGCTAGCAACATGTAAGTCTCATCTGCGCAGATTGTCTGGGTTGGGAATTTATAAATAAAGTAACATCAACGTAAATCGAAGTCTTGTGTTTATTACCTAAAAACTAACAATAACACAGGGCTTCTGATAAGGAGTGATCCCCAACAGAAACCAGACCCGGAATCCTCAATAGAAGACCAGACCTTAGAAGATAGACCAGACCAAGAAATATGTTAGAAGATAGAACCAAAGCCGACCAGAAGATACGACCAGAGTAAAGAAGTAAAGAAAGGTATATAACAATATATGCTGATTTGGTACAGTGAAAAGATCAGTATATAACAGTTTGATTCCATCTCATTATTGTTGCTTTTTTTTAAAAATCTCAACCCTCTGGCTTGATACACTCTTCATTATTCGTATCATTTTATAACATTCTGGCTGGATATATGTTTTCCTTATTATACCATTAATACTTATTGTTGCTTTTTGTTTTTATCTCAACCCTCCGGATAGACACACTCTTCATTATAACTTTCATTTTATGACTAGTTTTGACCCATCTTATTATTGTTGCTTTTACTTTTCTTATTATATATACTAGCAAATATATGCACCCTCCGGGTGCAAGCATTTAAGTTTTAATGTAATAAAATATTGTATTAAATTAGAAAGGCTAATGAAACTAAATAAGAATACAGATAAAAAGATTTGAAACAGAGGGTGGTATAATAAAAGATTTGAAACAGAGGGAGTATAATAAAAAATGGAACAACTGAAACTTACTCTTCTATCACTCTCGTCTTTCATTGTTATTTTTTCTAATTTAAGTATTTAGTTATAAGAGGAAGTAAAGAATAAAATTACAGTTATTTTATCTTGTTAATGGATTTCATTTAAGATTCATTGAAGAGATTTTTGCTTATATTCATTAAAAAAAAGCAAACAGTTAGAATTCAATAATATTAAGCACATATTTATTAAATTCGATTTTTTAATATTAATATGCAAATTAGCCTTCCCATTCACACTGTAAACCGCTATTTTGTTGTATATATAAATATAATTGCATGTTGTCAGTATGTAGACATAGTTAACAGTAATAATAATGTAAGACAATTTTATTAATAATAGAAGTTTAAATTTAAATAAAAATAGAATCATGGAGAATGTGATGTCAATAACTAAGGGAATTGTGACTTGAGTAGGAATATAGTTTCGGTTACAGACAGAAAAACACACAATCTCCATTATAATATATATATACATATTTTTTTTTCTTTTAATTATTATGATTTTGTTACTAGTTTGACCTCGTGTCCTCGTATCTTGCTTTTTTTTTTTTTTTATTATTATTGCTTTTTAAAAATCTCAACCTTCTGGGTAGATACACCTTTTATTGTACTGATTTCTTTCATAAAATGATAGCAATAATGAAGAGTGTATTTAGCTGGAGAGTTTTTGAAATGAGGCTTGATAATTTGTATTATTTGGATTATTCGGACTATTTCTCTCATCTTTATTGTTATATGTACAAAGTTTCGGCCGATGTGCCCTCCGGTCTTCTTCAGGTATTTCTTGTCGAACTCGGGAACCTTTTCGGACTTGGGAATCTTCTTTTCGAACTCTTGTCGTAATCGGGAGCCATCACGGAACTTTGAACCCAACCCTTTATTCAATCCACGGGGGTATCCTGTTCTCATTCCGCTAACCATAGCTGGGTTACAGATGTTAAGCCGTGTTAATTATTATTCTATGTTACTGCTGCCCCTGACCGGGATTGAACCTGGAGCCTAGAGATAACTGTCACTTAGAACTGTCTTAACCTAACTTCTTTATCCACTAGACCATGTGTCCAATTTGTCGTAATCAGGAGCCATCACAGAACTTTGAACCTAACCCTTTATTCAATCCACGGGGGTGTCCTCTTCTCATTCCGCTAACCATAGCTGGGGTATAGGTGTTAAGCTGTGTTAATTATTATTCTATGTTATTGTCACCCTTGTTCAAAGTTCAAAGGCGTTGGCTGAGGGTCTTCATTTCCTAGGAATGACTTTAAATTCTAGATTCCTCCAGTTCTGGAGTTTTGGGGAACGTAGAGCACTCCTTCATCACCATTGCTCCCTGGTCCACTCTGGCCCGGAGTGGTAGTACCTGTTAGGGTTCCATCTATGGGTTAAATAGAAAAACATGAGTTGATAAAGAAAATTGTATCATCCATTAAGAATTGATTTATTTCAAAACTTTATCAGCATTAAATGACCCACTGAGGTTGATATGCCGTAAAACCAAACCAAACCAAACCAAACATCCTGCCAGTGGGGTGAAAAAGTAATAATAATTTGAAAATACAAACATTGAACAGACAGGAAGTGTTGAATGTACCACGTGATATGGTCTGAAGGAAATTCCGTATATGAACTTCCAGCTGAGTGATTTATTTTTATTTTTCTATTTTTTTTTTTTTTTTTTTTTTTTAGCTGCGTCACGTTTGTAACGTGAAGACGCGCGCGTTTGTCTTGTGGCAAAATCAGTGCTGCCCTCTATGTTAGGATTAAAGTTATAGGCGCGCGCGTGTGTCATGCCTCTCCGGGTGTTTGTGCTTATGTATGTCACAGCGAGAGGGTTGTAGAAGTTATCCGAAAAGGGGCTGAGGGTGGGGGCTGGGGGTTGTGATTCGTCTCGTCTTGCACACCTTTCTTCTTTCCGCCATCTTTTTTTAATTTTTTTTATTTGCGACCCAGAAATATTTGTCCCCCCCTCTTTAACTCAAGAAATTTTAAACACCCACTCAGTGACAATTTTCCATCGTTACCCGACGTCATGCAAACCGTGACGTACCCGATTAATTTCTACCCGAGCCAGATAAAAAAAACGCACACTCCTTATGCATAACGTTCACTTATAAAAAAATACCTTGAAAAATAATTAAAAAAAGATAATAATAAAAAAGAATAAAAAATAAATCAGAACACTGTTTTATTATTATTATTATTATTATTATTATTATTATTATTATTATTATTTACTCCTTTTGAGTTTTCACATCAGCATTAGCTGATGGTCTTTCACTGGAGTCTGAGTGACAGCAAGTCTCCTCAGGTCTCCAGGACTCTTCTAAGTATTCTGGCAGATTGCAGCAGTGCAGTGTTCTGGATGGTTTCAATCCTTCCTTTGATTTCCAGACTTTCCAAACCCTTTTCCAATCCTTTTGGGACCGTTCCAGTGCACCACCTACAATTGGTATTACTTTGACTTTCATATTCCATAACTTTTTCAGTTCTCTGGCAAGGTCCAGATATTTGTCCATTTTTTCATTTTCCTTTAGCTTCACCCTGTGATCTGCTGGAACTGCAAAATCCACCAGTTGACAAATTCTTTCTTTTTTGTTAATCAACACTAGGTCTGGTCTTCTTGCTGGTATAAGGTGATCCGTTATTATTATTATTATTATTATTATTATTATTATTATTATTTTAGCTTATAGGAATGTGGCCTTATCTGTCTGAAGTTTTTATGGAAGCGCGTGGTGTAATGGTTAAAGTCATGGGAAATGGACTCGTCGCTCCGAGTTCAAATCCTGGATGTGGTAATTACATTTCACTTAGCGCTAATACCCTTGGGAAAGGTATGACTCCTACTCTCCCTCCAGCTATGGATAAATAGTAGTGCAGACTGGGCTCTTTAACCTTGGTTAGGCAACCGGTCTAGGAGAAGGAAAACTCTGAGTTCAAACCTGTTGAACTCCGCGTAAGAAATTGACCTTGTGTCACATCCTGCTCGTGCGGAGGGGTTGGTAAATATATATATATATATATATATATATATATATATATATATATATATGTCTGAAGTTTTTTATACGAGAGTTTATAGGTATTAGTATTATCTGCGTTATTCGGACTATTGTCCTCATCTTCATTGTTATCTGTACAACGTTTCGACCGATGTTCCCTCCGGCCATATTGTGTTCATTTCTACGCTCGGATTACTTAAGAGACCACTACAGCCTATCATATGAGCTGATTCTTTGAGGCGTCTTCTCTTCCAATGTTCTTCTCTATCTATTATCCTAATTTCATCCCCCAAGGGCAGATGGTTCCCCTTTTCAATCCATATATGGTCAGCCATACCCGACATTACGACAAGAAGATTCCCGAGTTCGAAAAGAAAGTTCCCGAGTCCGAAAAAAAGGTTCCCGAGTCTGAGGAGGTTCCCGAGTCCGAAAAAAAGGTTCCAGAGTCCGAGGAGGTTCCCGAGTCCGACAAGAAATACCTGAAGAAGGCCGGAGGGCATATCGGCCGAAACGTTGTACAAATAACAATGAAGATGATGACAATAGTCCGAATAACGCAGATAATACTAATCATCAAGCCTCATCTCAAACATTCAGAGAAATAGTGTAGATAACAATAAAGATGAGGACAATAGTCCGAATAACGCAGATAATACTAATCATCAAGCCTCATCTCAAACATTCAGAGAAATAGTTTATAGGTATTATTTTGATTTTTCGGACTGTTGTCCTCATCTCTATTGTGAAATATACGGTACTAGCAGAATAGCGCGCAAGAGATGATATAATTAGATTAGGTATAAAAAGCATTACATTTCACGGAAATACCTGAAACCTTTGATATGCTAAGATTGTGTTGACATCCTTCCGTCTACTAAAGACGATGGCGTAGTGTCCATTCTTTTTTATTCTGCAACTGTGTGAGTGACTGAACAGACTAATTTTTGAATGGCAATCTCTGGTGCAGTGACTGCAATCAAACAGTGATGTTTGCTGGAGTTGCCGTTGCCTCTCCTTCCTTCTGGCTCTTTTTTCTGTGGCGGCTACTTTCCTCTCCTTTTCACTCCTTTTCGTTCCTTGTTTGACGAGGTGGCACCAGGTCGCACGGTCTTCTGTACAAGTCTCCCATGTGATGGTGTTCATGTGTCATGTCTTCATATTTCTCTTGCAGACATTTTTAAAGCGCTCTAGGATTAGGGTTAGGGTAAGGGATAGGGTTAGTTTTAAGATTCGGTTCAGTGTTAGGGTTAGTGTTAGTGTTAGGATTAGGCTACTACAGGAGTTTACGTAATCTAATGCGATTCTAATGGTTTTATCTCTTGCGCGCTATTCTGCATTTGTACCCAGAAAGCATTTAAGATCGTTTTCTCTGTGCCCATTTCACTTGCCGGTTGAACGTTCCGCCAGGAAGTCATATCTTTGGATTAACACCAGAGGATTAACACTAGGGGCTAATCACAAATGTCTGACTTATACATATTACAAGAGACACTACAGACTTGGACTTATATATTACAAGGGACACGACAGACTTGAACTTATATACTACAAGGGACACGACAGACGGACTTATATATTACAAGGAAGACTTCAGACTTGGACTTATATATTACAAGGGACACTTCAGACTTGGACTTATATAATACAGAGGAAACCTACAGACTAGGATCACCAACTGGATGCCGTGAACAACAACAGAACGACTGAACCCCTGCAATAGGGGAGGTCGATTTTTCACGTTTTTGAAATATTAAATTGTCCATCTATGCGAAAGTTGTGTGTTAGTATACTGAAAACTGATACAAAAAAATTAGATCTTTTACTTGTGCCATTGTTTGATGAAATAGCATCAAAGATCGTCTACTAAAATGCACTAAAATTCCTCGTTTCCGCAAAATTTAGTTTTTAGAAAACGAGGTTTTTTAGTACATTCATTTCATTCACGCAGACCATTGATAGTGAGATCGATTCTCCCTCCAGCCATGGGTAAATAGTAGGGCAGACTAGGTTCTTTAAATTTGGTATGGCAACCGGTCTAGCAGAAGGAAAACTCAAAATTCGAACCTATCCGTCTAAAAATTAGCCTTTTATCACATCCTTTTCGTGAGGAGGAGGTTGGCAAAATACCAATCATTGTGAGTTCGATTCTCACTGGGTGTCCCATTCTTCTGGCTTTGTGCAATATTAGGCTTAGTAAATGTTGTGGGGTTTTTAGGGGTCAAAAATAAGACAAACGGCTGGTAACAATGGATACAAATTTATTGAACAACAGGGAGTAGAAATTACAGCAAAGAAAGTGGAGATTGCGTCCGACCATACAGTTACGAGCTGACTCGCATTTGCTTCGTCTCAAGCCACAATTGTTCATGCTACTTATAGTAGTTGTCGGCGCATTCCATTTATATACATAGGTTATATCACCTATAACAGTAAATAACTGCCTCTCTCGTGTGATGTAATAGTTACTGAGACTGGTTAGCAGACCATTGTTAGTGAGTTCGATTCTCACTGGGTGTCCCGTACTTCTGGCTTTGTGCAATAACAGGCTTTGTAAACGACCGCTTATTTCGTGTGATGTAATGGTTAGAGAGACCTGTTAGCAGACCATTGATAGTGAGTTCGATTCGCACTGGGTGTCCCATTCTTCTGGCTTTGTGCAATAACAGGCTTTGTAAACGACCGCCTATCTCGTGTGATGTAATGGTTAGAGAGACCTGTTAGCAGACCATTGATAGTGAGTTCGATTCGCACTGGGTGTCCCATTCTTCTGGCTTTGTGCAATAACAGGCTTTGTAAACGACCGCCTATCTCGTGTGATGTAATGGTTAGAGAGACCTGTTAGCAGACCATTGATAGTGAGTTCGATTCTCACTGGGTGTCCCATTCTTCTGGCTTTGTGCAATAACAGGCTTTGTAAATGACTGCCTATCTCGTGTGATGTAATGGTTAGAGAGACCTGTTAGCAGACCATTGATAGTGAGTTCGATTCGCACTGGGTGTCCCATTCTTCTGGCTTTGTGCAATAACAGGCTTTGTAACGACCGCCTATCTCGTGTGATGTAATGGTTAGAGAGACCTGTTAGCAGACCATTGATAGTGAGTTCGATTCGCACTGGGTGTCCCATTCTTCTGGCTTTGTGCAATAACAGGCTTTGTAAACGACCGCCTATCTCGTGTGATGTAATGGTTAGAGAGACCTGTTAGCAGACCATTGATAGTGAGTTCGATTCGCACTGGGTGTCCCATTCTTCTGGCTTTGTGCAATAACAGGCTTTGTAAACGACCGCCTATCTCGTGTGATGTAATGGTTAGAGAGACCTGTTAGCAGACCATTGATAGTGAGTTCGATTCGCACTGGGTGTCCCATTCTTCTGGCTTTGTGCAATAACAGGCTTTGTAAACGACCGCCTATCTCGTGTGATGTAATGGTAGAGAGAGACCTGTTAGCAGACCATTGATAGTGAGTTCGATTCTCACTGGGTGTCCCATTCTTCTGGCTTTGTGCAATAACAGGCTTTGTAAATGACTGCCTATCTCGTGTGATGTAATGGTTAGAGAGACCTGTTAGCAGACCATTGATAGTGAGTTCGATTCGCACTGGGTGTCCCATTCTTCTGGCTTTGTGCAATAACAGGCTTTGTAAACGACCGCCTATCTCGTGTGATGTAATGGTTAGAGAGACCTGTTAGCAGACCATTGATAGTGAGTTCGATTCGCACTGGGTGTCCCATTCTTCTGGCTTTGTGCAATAACAGGCTTTGTAAACGACCGCCTATCTCGTGTGATGTAATGGTTAGAGAGACCTGTTAGCAGACCATTGATAGTGAGTTCGATTCGCACTGGGTGTCCCATTCTTCTGGCTTTGTGCAATAACAGGCTTTGTAAACGACCGCCTATCTCGTGTGATGTAATGGTTAGAGAGACCTGTTAGCAGACCATTGATAGTGAGTTCGATTCGCACTGGGTGTCCCATTCTTCTGGCTTTGTGCAATAACAGGCTTTGTAAACGACCGCCTATCTCGTGTGATGTAATGGTTAGAGAGACCTGTTAGCAGACCATTGATAGTGAGTTCGATTCGCACTGGGTGTCCCATTCTTCTGGCTTTGTGCAATAACAGGCTTTGTAAACGACCGCCTATCTCGTGTGATGTAATGGTTAGAGAGACCTGTTAGCAGACCATTGATAGTGAGTTCGATTCGCACTGGGTGTCCCATTCTTCTGGCTTTGTGCAATAACAGGCTTTGTAAACGACCGCCTATCTCGTGTGATGTAATGGTTAGAGAGACCTGTTAGCAGACCATTGATAGTGAGTTCGATTCTCACTGGGTGTCCCATTCTTCTGGCTTTGTGCAATAACAGGCTTTGTAAACGACCGCCTATCTCGTGTGATGTAATGGTTAGAGAGACCTGTTAGCAGACCATTGATAGTGAGTTCGATTCTCACTGGGTGTCCCATTCTTCTGGCTTTGTGCAATAACAGTGCAATAACAGGCTTTGTAAACGACCGCCTATCTCGTGTGATGTAATGGTTAGAGAGACCTGTTAGCAGACCATTGATAGTGAGTTCGATTCTCACTGGGTGTCCCATTCTTCTGGCTTTGTGCAATAACAGGCTTTGTAAATGACTGCCTATCTCGTGTGATGTAATGGTTAGAGAGACCTGTTAGCAGACCATTGATAGTGAGTTCGATTCGCACTGGGTGTCCCATTCTTCTGGCTTTGTGCAATAACAGGCTTTGTAAACGACCGCCTATCTCGTGTGATGTAATGGTTAGAGAGACCTGTTAGCAGACCATTGATAGTGAGTTCGATTCTCACTGGGTGTCCCATTCTTCTGGCTTTGTGCAGGCTTTGTGCAATAACAGGCTTTGTAAACGACCGCCTATCTCGTGTGATGTAATGGTTAGAGAGACCTGTTAGCAGACCATTGATAGTGAGTTCGATTCTCACTGGGTGTCCCATTCTTCTGGCTTTGTGCAATAACAGGCTTTGTAAATGACTGCCTATCTCGTGTGATGTAATGGTTAGAGAGACCTGTTAGCAGACCATTGATAGTGAGTTCGATTCGCACTGGGTGTCCCATTCTTCTGGCTTTGTGCAATAACAGGCTTTGTAAACGACCGCCTATCTCGTGTGATGTAATGGTTAGAGAGACCTGTTAGCAGACCATTGATAGTGAGTTCGATTCGCACTGGGTGTCCCATTCTTCTGGCTTTGTGCAATAACAGGCTTTGTAAACGACCGCCTATCTCGTGTGATGTAATGGTTAGAGAGACCTGTTAGCAGACCATTGATAGTGAGTTCGATTCTCACTGGGTGTCCCATTCTTCTGGCTTTGTGCAATAACAGCTTTGTAAATGACTGCCTATCTCGTGTGATGTAATGGTTAGAGAGACCTGTTAGCAGACCATTGATAGTGAGTTCGATTCGCACTGGGTGTCCCATTCTTCTGGCTTTGTGCAATAACAGGCTTTGTAAACGACCGCCTATCTCGTGTGATGTAATGGTTAGAGAGACCTGTTAGCAGACCATTGATAGTGAGTTCGATTCGCACTGGGTGTCCCATTCTTCTGGCTTGTGCAATAACAGGCTTTGTAAACGACCGCCTATCTCGTGTGATGTAATGGTTAGAGAGACCTGTTAGCAGACCATGATAGTGAGTTCGATTCGCACTGGGTGTCCCATTCTTCTGGCTTTGTGCAATAACAGGCTTTGTAAACGACCGCCTATCTCGTGTGATGTAATGGTTAGAGAGACCTGTTAGCAGACCATTGATAGTGAGTTCGATTCTCACTGGGTGTCCATTCTTCTGGCTTTGTGCAATAACAGGCTTTGTAAACGACCGCTTATTTCGTGTGATGTAATGGTTAGAGAGACCTGTTAGCAGACCATTGATAGTGAGTTCGATTCTCACTGGGTGTTCCATTCTTCTGGCTTTGTGCAATAACAGGCTTTGTAAACGACCGCTTATTTCGTGTGATGTAATGGTTAGAGAGACCTTTAGCAGACCATTGATAGTGAGTTCGATTCTCACTGGGTGTTCCATTCTTCTGGCTTTGTGCAATAACAGGCTTTGTAAACGACCGTCGTGTGATGTAATGGTTAGAGAGACCTGTTAGCAGACCATTGATAGTGAGTTCGATTCTCACTGGGTGTCCCGTACTTCTGACTTTGTGCTATATCAGGCTTGTAAACGACCGCCTATCTCGTGTGATGTAATGGTTAGATAGACCTGTTAGCAGACCATTGATAGTGAGTTCGATACTTAGTAAATAACTGCCCAATTACGTGATGATGAAGGGTATTTTCAAGATCTTGTTTTTTTAAATTTTTTTGTTGAGTAGAGCATTGTATCTTGAATAAAAGATTGGTAAATATCTCTCCCCAAAAGCAAACAGACTTGACCCGGATAAAAAGGGTCTTTTTGTGGGGGTGGAAGTGATAAAAGGATTTCGTCTCTGTTATTCTATGACTATACTTGTTGAAGTTCATATTTGCGTATATTAACAGCGCTTCTATGTATTAATGGGCAAGTGCATGTATGCGATATATATATATATATATATATATAATATATATATATATATTAGAGAGAGAGAGAGAGGGAGAGATAGGGTGTGGTTACACAGGTGTGTATACGTTAATGCTCCTTTAGGGCCTGGCATGAATCCTGAAGCAATTAAGATATTAGTCAAAGTTCGTGTATGCCATATATATATATATATATATATATATATATATATATATATATATATATAAGGGTTTTGTAATTTGCTTGAAGCATTGTGTATATATTGGTTTGTTGGTTGGTTTTGAAGGCTGTCACAATGCGAGTGTAAAGAAAAAAGAAGGTAACTATGATGTTTTTTGTTAACCTGTCATTTATTTCTCAATATTTCGGGAAGAGATTCCCATCCTCAGAAGAATACTGGAACTGAAGTTGTCTTAGCGGCTGCTACATTCGTTCATATATATATGCATGTCGAATTAAACAAAAGACACATCTCTTGTTTAACAATTTTATTTGTGATTTTTTCAAGTTTTCTGGCCAACTTTTTAATATTTGGGTGGAATTCGTGGATTACTCCACCAAAGTTCATATAATTTGAAGAACTGGAACACATCACCCCTGGTGATGGCACTTCGAAGTGCCGAAAGTACTCGGGACATGAACTTTGGTAGACTAATCCACGAATTCCACCCAAATATTCAAAAGTTGGCCAGAAAACTTGAAAAGAACACAAATTAAATTGTTAGACAGGAGATGTGTCTTTTGTTTAATTCAACATGCATAAATGAAAGAATGCTAACCAAATACACACACACACACACACACACACACACACACATATATATATATATATATAGAGAGAGAGAGAGAGAGAGAGAGAGAGAGAGAGAGAGAGAGAGAGAGAGAGAATGGGGTGTGGTTACACAGGTGTGTATACGTTAATGCATCTTTGGGGCCCGGAATGAATCCTAAAGCAGTTTAGCCTTTTAGTCAAAGTTTGTTTTAACAGGAGGATGTGTATTGGTTCTCATATAACAGTTTTTGGAGTCCAGGCAAGCAAAAATATTTAATTATAACAATACAATAGGACTTTTAAATATCGAATGGCTATGGGGGGTCCACCAGATAAGATTTAAAAAAAAAGGGTTGGGGCTTGCCATAAGGGCAATAGGGTTAGGGTAATCATATAGGTGCTAGGACAGCCGATTAATTGGAGAGGTCCCTCCGACCACCCATCTAGCCTAAGTAAGGACTAAATGGAGTGTTGCATGTCATGGACTGCTCAGCCACCAGGGTCCCCTCCTTGAACACCATGGGTTTCCACCCATGACTGATAGGTGATCCCGTTGGGGTCAGAGTGGATCTGGGAGTAATGATGAAGAGGTACTCTACATTTTCCAGAGCTCCAGAATTAGAACCTCACCATTCGGTAGAATTTAACGTCATACCCAGGACTTTAAAACCTTCAGCAACAACCTTTTAGCACATATATGATAAAAAAGGAGGCTATGGGTAATTAGCAGGGCAGACTGGGCTCTTTAACTATAGCAAGTTAACCAGTCTAGGAGAAGGAAAACTCTGAATTCAAACCTATTAAACTCCACTTAAGAAATTGACCTTGTGTCACATCCTGCTTGTGCAGAGGGTTGGTAAATATATGTATGATAAAAAAAGGGTTGGGGTTGCCACAATCATATAGGTGCTGGGGCTTGACGTGATCAGCCGATTAATCTGAGAGGGGCTCTCCGACCGCCCATCTAGCCTAAGTAAGAGTCAAAGTGGAGTGATGCATGCCATGGACTGCTCAGCCACCCCTAGTGCTCT
This sequence comes from Doryteuthis pealeii, assembly GCA_023376005.1. NCBI lineage: Eukaryota > Metazoa > Mollusca > Cephalopoda > Myopsida > Loliginidae > Doryteuthis > Doryteuthis pealeii. The sequence continues at coordinate 38,642,758 of CM042181.1, read as the reverse complement.
GTACTTTTAGCCTTGTGCCAAACTAATATGCGCTTTTTAAATGATAACATTAACCTTCATATACATAGACTTATAAAATGGGCGTCCTATCGTGGTGTCATAGTGTTGTGGGGGTTTTAAAGGGGTCAAATAAGAACAAAACGACGGGTAACAAATGTATTAACAAAAGAGTAGACAATTACAGTAAAGAAAAATGGGAATTACGTCCGACAAATAGAGTTACGAGCTGACTCGCATTGGTTGGTATTTACATGTGTCCCACTTTCACACGATATGGCACAAGGCCGTTTTATGTGGGCACCACCCACAAGCCGAGACTCATGGTAGATAGAAAAATTGCGTCGATCCCGTCGGCATTCCCCCTCAAGGGGGCGCCTCAGGCGATAGGCAATAAACCCAGCCCTGCCCCTTTAAGTACAATGAGGCAGGTACTGCCTGGAGGGACGGCCCTCTGGGATCGACGCTATTAATTTAACACCTCACCGGTCCAGAGGCCGAAGCTCACTGGACCCCGTCCCGAAGGACGGGTTGGAGTTTATTTGTCTCATACCCCACCTGTATGGACTGGGCACAAGTCTCCGTTTTAACGTAGGCCCACCCACAAGCCGAAGCTAATGGGTGGGGAAGAACAAAAATTGCGTCGATCCCATCGGCATTCCCTTCAAGGGGGCGCCTCAGGCGCTGGGCAATAAATCCAGCTCTGTTCCCAAAAGGGTAGGTATTGCCTGGAGGGATGGCCCTCTGGGATCGACGCTATTAATTTAACACCTCACCGGTCCAGTGGCCGAAGCTCACTGGACCCCGTCCCGAAGGACGGATTGGAGTGGCTTCCTCAAACCATAATTGTTCCTGTTACTTATAGTAACCGTCGGCGCATTCCACTCTAGTCCATAGGGTATATCACCTATAACACATAGTTAGCAAGCTAGTCTCACAGATCCATTACTATTGAATACGAGTTCGATCCTCGCTGGATGCCCCATATTTGTCACCTTGTATCACATTCTAACCGTGACAAACGGGTTGGATAATAAAAAAGACATTCTATTCTGATGCAATGCTTAGCAATCTAGTCTCGCAGATCCATTATTACTGAATCCTCGCTGAACGCTCATACTTGCGACCTTGTGTGACCTTGTGTGACCTTGTCTTTCCCGTGACGAACGAAGGGCATCTTATCGTGGTGTAATTTTTTAGCAAGATAGTTCCGCAGATCCATTACTAATGAATGGCGAGTTCGATCCTCGCTGGATGCCCCATACCTGCGACCTTGTGTCACATCCTACCTGTGGCGAACGGGTTGGGTAAATCCCTACAGTTTTATGAGATTTCGCTATCCCCCATGATTGTGAGCTATAACGGACTGTCACTAAGAAGTGTCTAAATTTTGTGTGGGTCACCTTACGCGTAAAATAGTTTTACTATATTTTAACGGGCCAGACAATTATGAATAATTTAGGCTTAATATAAAGAGTATGATAGACGAACGATGCCTGCAATAAAAATAATGATTAAAAGGCGTGGTTAACTTTTCATTTTCGTTCAAGCATATCTATATAAAAAACAGCAGACATTTAAAGTTGAAATTTCCGGCGCCATTTTATTATCGTCTGCATTAATCATTTGTTTTTTGTACCACTGATAATTATCCCAATTTTTTTTTCTTTTCTTATTCTTATTTTTTAATTTTTTTTTGTTATTAGGGACTCTGTTTGAGTGATCTATATTTGTAAGCTTTTCTTCTTTTTTTAATTTTTTTTACTATGCTTACATAACATTGATAACATCCAGAAAAAAAATCTTATAGGACCGCACCTTAATGAGAAAAAAAAAGAGAAAAGAAAAAAAAAAATGGACGACAAAAAACGAAAACAAAAAAAACAAAAACAAAGGAACACAAAAGTACGAATATGTAGCCACAATTATCCCAATTTTTCTTCGGTAGACTGTGAATTCAGGGGCGTAACTTTTTACCATAGTCTACTGGACAGATATTAGGGAAATATTAAATGAGGCCCGATGCATATATATTTTAATTTCTAATCAAACTGATTTTGACTATAACTTAAATAAAGTCGTCGTCGGGGTGGCCTAAAGTCGGTATCAGCCAATCAGCGAGGGAGTCTATCCCCTTTTCACTAGCGTTTTTTTAGCGTCTGTGGTGGAGCGCTACACCTACCATCAACTCCTTACTTTCCCGCACATATCCCTATGCTACTCATACGCTGAGTTGGCGAGGGCCGGTATCGAACTAGGAACCTTGTGGTTTCTAGCCGAACACTCTACCGACTGAGCTAACCCGGACCAATCTTTTAATTAAAATATAATTGAAATCTTATTATAATGGAGATTGTGTGTTTTTTCTGTCTGTAACCGAAACTATAATACTACTCAAGTCACAATTCCCTTACTTATTTACGTCCCACTCTCCATGATTTTATTTTTATTTAAACCACAATTATAGATAAAATTGTTTTACATTATTAATACTGTTGACCATATCTACATACTAATAACATGCAATTATATATTAAATTAGTAAAAATTAGCAACGAAAGACGGGAGTGATAGAAAATTATGGAAGAGTTAGTTTTAAAGTTATTCTATTTTTCGATTATACTCCCTCTGTTTTAAATCAATTTATCTGCATTCTTATTTAGTTTCATTAGTCTTCCTAATCTATACATATATAAAGGGCAGTTTGTGAGTGTGTATGTCCGGAGGAAACTATGAAAATAGATCAATTAACGGCAAAATAAATATATATACACATTCACTATTACCAGATCTTGGTTTTTGAGCAAAAATAACGAAGGTTTGATTTATATTAGTAAATATAATTAAAAAATAAAATTTAAATGATAACAGCATAGAATTTGCATTTAATATTTTGAATAGTAGACATGAATTTTTCTTTTCTGAGTTGCTGGATCAACGCAAGGTCTTTTTTTTTACATAGGGATTTTAATGGGGCATCCTGCGAGGATACAACTCGTGATTCAGTAATAATGGATCTGAGGGACTAACTTTTTTTTACCTCCCCACTACCCAGGTAACGCCGGGTAGCTGCTTCTAGTTTAATATATTTCATTACATTAAAACTTAAATACCACCCTGTCGGCGGGGCGTTAGAATGCACCGACTGCACCTCTGCAGAGGGGTAAGACTCTCCTCAGTGGGGCCGCCTGTTGGCCGTGGGTGGCGACCCGTGATGTTTAAGGATAGAGCCCAGGTGGATTAGCAGTTCATGACATGCAATACTCCACTTTGGCCCTATCTTGGGCTAGACGGGCGGTCGGAGAGGCCCCCTCCGATCAATCGGCTGGTCACGTCAAGCCCTAGCACCTATATGATTTTCCCAACCCTATTGCCCTTATGGCAAGCCCCAACCCCTTTTTATCATATGGGTGCTAGAAGGCAGTGGCTGCGGGTCTACATGTCCTGGGAATGACGTTAAACTCTATCTGATGGTGAGGTTCCTGTTTTGGAGGTTTGGGGAATGTGGAGCACCCGTTCATCATCATTGCTCCCTGTTCCACTCTGACCCGGAGTGGTAGTACCTGTTAGGGTCCCATCTATGGGTTAAATAGAAAAACATGAGTTTATAAAAAAATTGTATTATCCATTAAGAATTGATTTATTTTAAAACTTTATCGGCATTAAATGACCCACTGAGGTTGATATGCCGTAAAACAAACCAAACCAAACCAAACCAAACCAAAACTTAAATACTTGCATCCGGAGGGTACATATTTCTCCTAGTAAGTGTGATTTTTTTTAAATATGCGTTCTTATTTAATTTCGTTAGTCTTTATAGTTTAATATATGTACTTAGATTAAAACTTAAATACTTACGTCCAGAGGGTGCATATTCTTGCTCGTTCCACTAAAATCTGTCCGGTAGACATTGGTAAAAATTTACGCCACTAAATTCACAGTCTACCTTCTTCCTTATCCTTATTTTAAAAATTTTTATTTATCTTATTTATTAGGGACTGAATTTGGATGATCTATGTTTTGAATTATATATAATCCAAAAGTCCAGAGAAGAAATCATCCTTACGACACAAGAGTTTTATTTAATTTAATTTAAACAAAACCAAGTCGCAGTTTGAGAGCTCAATGTGTGCTCTTAATGTTAGAATCACAGAGCAAATATCTTATTATAATGGAGATTGTGTGTTTTTCTGTCTGTAACCGAAACTATATTACTACTCAAGTCACAATTCCCTTAATTATTTACGTCAAATTCTCCATGATTTCATTCTTTTAAACCTTCAGTTATTAATAAAAATTGTTTTACATTATTAATACTGTTGACCATATCTACGTACTAATAACATGCAATTGTATTTATATATACAACAAAATAGCGGTTTACAGTTTGAACGAGAAGGCTAATTTGCATATTGATATTTAAAATTTTATTTTAATAAATATGTGCTTGGTATTATTGATTTCTAATTGTTTGGTTTTATCTTAAGAAATATAAACAAAATCTCGTGGATAAATCTTAAAAGAAATTTATTTACAAGAAGAAATAACTGTAATATTATCCTTTACTTCCTATTTTAACTAAATAGTTAAATTAGGAAAATTTACCAATGAAAGAGGGGAGTAATGGAAAATGATGGAAGAGTTAGTTTCAAAGCTGTTCTATTTTTCGATTATACCCCCTCTGTTCCCAATCTTTTTATCTGCATTCTTATTCAGTTACATTAGCCTTTCTAATTTAATATGATATTTTATTGCATTAGAACTTAAATACTTGCACCCAGAGGGTGCATATATTTGCTAGTATGAGTAAAGAAATAACAAAAGACTTAGAGATTTAGCATTATAGTCAATTTCAGGGAGCTTAGACAAATAGTCTAAATCTCCCAACTCATCATTCGCATCTGATGAGTCGGGAGATTTAGACTATTTGTCTAAGCTTCCTGAAATAGACTATAATGCTAAATTTCTAAGTCTTGTGTGTGTGTGTGAGAATGGGAAATGAATCCGACAATATGAGGAAAAAATGAGTAAAGAAAAGAAATGTAGATGGATAAAAATGAATTTTATCGATTAAAAGTGATATCGATAAAATTCATTTTTATCCATCTACATTTCTTTTCTTTACTCATTTTTCCTCATATATATATATATATATATATATATATATATATAATATATATATATATATATGAGAAGTAAACAAACAGACGATGTTTGTGATATGGCTATATTTGGGAGAATATGTGCTTAATTGAAGTCTGTTTGTTTACTTCTCGTAAGTTCGTGTAGAGGTCACTTAAGAGGAATATAAACACCTACTACTTAACAAAACGAAGAAATCTTGCTAAGTCCGTTTGGTGTGGAGGTAGACGCTTGCCTGTCGATTTGACAGACGGGTTTCGAGTCTATAACTCTGCTGATGAGGCCTAATAGGCCGAAATGTACATACAGAGATTGATTTTTCTCGATTTGTTTAGCCTTACATTTAAATATTACCTAATTAATTATTAATGAATTAACTTTCAAAAAATTAGGTTCGACTTCAATTAAGCACATATTCTCCCAATATATATATATATATATATATTATATATATATATATATATATATATATTCCTATGCTTACATAACGGTGATAACATCCCAAGAAGAAGCTTAAAGGACCGCACCTTAATGAAAAAAGAGACTAATTTTTTTTTTTTTAAAAGGAAGAAGATAAAAAATAATTAAAAAAACAAACAAAAAACAAATAATAAAAATAAATAAATAAATAAATAAATATAAGAAGGAACACAAAAATGCGAATTTCTAGCCACACCTTGTTTTTAAAGAATTTAGGGCTATAATCAGAGAGGGCAAAAATAGGTAGTCTCATGTGTCCAACTGAATGAGAAAAAAAATTGTGTACACTGTTTCGTGGTAAAGCCTCTATTCCTTCTTTACAAATAACGAACACTACTTAACGTTTAAACACATTTAAAATGTCTGAATAAGCCCGTTGTATAATATAGACTTGGCCTTGTGGGCCAAAAAAATATTATTATTATTATTATTATTATTGCTACAATTTGAAGTTTATGTTCAGTTTACGTAGCTCAAAATCCCGCTCGTAAATTTATCCATCCCAGATTTTATTGCAATAAACGCAGACACAACACCAACCTATATATTTGCAATATATATATATATATATATATATATATATATATATATATATATATATATATTATATATATATATGATATATATAATATATATATATATATTATATATATATATATATTATATATATATATATATATATTATATATATATATATATATATATATATATATATATAATATATATATATATATTATATATATATATATATATAATATATATAATATATATATATATATATATATATATATATATATATATATATATATATATTATATATATATATATATATATATATATATATATATATATATATGTATTATATATGCAATATACATATATATATATATATATATATATATATATATATATATATATATATATATATATATATATATATATATATATATATATATATATATATATATATATATATATATATATATATATATTGCATATATATATATATATATATATATATATATATATATATATATATATATATATATAATATATATATATATATATATATATATATATATATATATATATATATATATATATATATATATATATATATATATTGCATATATATATATATATATATATATATATATATATATATATATATATATATATATATATATATATATATATATATATATATATATATATATATATATATAATATATATATATATATATATTATATATATATATATATATATATATATATATATATATATATATATTATATATATATATATATATATATATATATATATATATATATATATATATATATATATAATATATTGCAATAATATATATATATAATATATATTATATATATATAATATATATATATATATATGTGTTGTGTGTGTGTGTGTGTGTGTGTATATATGTATATTATATATACGCTAGGCACCTCCAAATCGGTCACGTGATCAGTTACTCCATCTTGAATGAAACGGAAATAAATATTTCCGAAATTTGTTTATCAAAAATCTCGTAAAAACAATTAAAGATCGGACTTGTTTAAGACTGCACGCAGCATTCTTGTGCACGTCCCATCTAGCTTATTTTCAAAGCACTTCGTTAGAGTCCAGGTGGTGCAGCCATACAGCAACACTGATACAACCACCGCCTGGAAGAATTGTTGCTTTAACTTGTCAGCGAGATCGGATTTCCATATGACTGATAATTTGTTTGTCGCCAACCATGCCTTTCCTATTCGTGTATTGCTATCGCTCTCTGTGGATGAGATATTACTACCTAGGTATGTGAATTGTTCTACTATCTTGAGAGGCTTACCGTCAAGTGTGGAGATGTCTCCTTTCTTTTTGAAACTCATAAACTCCGTTTTATCAGAGTTCACATACAGGCCGATGTTCTTTGCTGCCTTCTCCAAGCTATGTAGTAGTTACTCAGCCTGTGCTGGTGTATCTGCAAGAAGTGCGAGGTCATCAGCATAGTCTGCATTTGTGACTTTTTGTGCGGGATATCGCCTGCTCCTTGCCTTTCTTAGTGTGAAACCTTTTTCTTTTATGGTATCTAGTGATGTTCGGAGTACATAGTCTAGCATATTTGAACATTCAACATTAGACAATCATCATTGTTTTTTAAAACAAGTTTTAATAAATACATGACTGGTATTATATATCTGTATATAGTTTGTTTTATTCTAATACATATTTAAAGTTTACATTTCAAATTGTTTTATTTTGTAATCCTTTAATGAATTTGATGATTTTACTTACTTAGGGTACAAACTCGCTGACATTGAATTTTTTACTCCCACCCCTCAGGCAATATGTTTCAAAAATCTATTTTTACATCGCCCGGAGGACGTTTTTTATTATTTTGTACTAATTCTCATTATAGACAGATCGTCACGTTTTACTGTCAACTTTGCTTAGATTTCAATTATTCTTTATTCTGATCACAAAAACAATTTCTCCGGGTATTTGACCCTGCAGAAACCATTGCGTAACATTTATATATGTAGCGAATATCTCACGTATATATATATATATATATATATATATATATATATATATATGAATTTAACATTTTGAAAAAAACAAATAGTAATTATAATCTGCTGACAGAGTCTGTTTCGACCGCTTAGTAGAAGGGTCTTCATTTTTTCAAAATATTAAATTCATTCTGTCGGACTAACTTCCATTTATTTACACACACACACACACACAATATATATATATATATATATTATATATATATAATATATATTAAATTTTTACTTGAAGGCACTTACAACGCATGTATCGCATAAAATTCGATACTTTTCTTATAGAAAATGAAATTGACAAGTGTAATCCCGGCAAAGGATCGCTCGGGTGTAGAATGCCGTACAATCCTTAGCGAAATTAAGATTGACAAGCTTAATTTCGCTAAGGATTTGGTTGCAGCTATGTATCTCTCTCCAATAAAAATGTCAATCCCTTAATGAACATTCAGGGATTGACATTTTCTCGATTCGTTTATCCTTATACATTTGAACATATTATGCCCGCCTAAATTCATTAAATTAACTAATAAATTTTTCAAAAATAGTACGACTTCAATTAGCACATATCCTCCAAAAATGTCGGCTTAAAGCCATATAAAAATAAACACATTTGTTGTTAATTAACCTCATTATATACATTATATATATATATAATATATTAATTATATATATATATTCTCTGTGATAAAATTTATTTCCTCAAATTAACAAAAGCCTGATAAAGATCTACTGAAACAGATTGAACACTGCAGCATTGGCGAAATAAACATCACTGTCGTTATGAACCTGTGTTTTTTTCAAATTTTTCACATATATATATATATATTATATGGTAGGAGTAAATATGGAAATAAAATTCGACAATATTATGAAATTTGAAAAACGAAAGTGTTCCAAAATAAGATGAATTTATTTATCGACTCTTAAACGTTTCGGTTTATTAACCTTCATCAGGATGTATTATAGGTGAAGAAATTGATGGATGTTTTATAGATGACAGGAGTTAGAAAAATCTTTATAAAAAGTTTTATAAAGATTTTCTACAACCTGTCATACAAAAACATCTCTTTTCCCCCCCCTTAATAATCGACATGGATTCTTTAATATATCTCCGTTTCTAGCTAAAATAGTGTTAAATAATTACAAAATACCAGGCTTCATTTAATTATTTATACGTAGCATTCCCTTTGTTCCCTTTGTTCTCTTAAAAAATCAGTCCATTATACTTTTCTCGTCCTTTGCATTTCTTCGAGTTGCGTCACGCTCATGACATTCTCGCGTGCGTGGATCGCGACTTGCCTTTCAAAAAATAAAACGCCTGATCAAATACGTTACATAACTAAAAAGATTTTCATTCCTGTCACATATAAAACATCCATCATTTTCTTCACCTGATCATCTCATCCCTGATTAAGGTTTAATGAAACCGAAATGTTTAAACACCGATAATTAAATCCATCCTATTTTCGGAACATTTGTTTTTCAAATTTTCTTATATTGTCGGGGATTTATTTCCATATTTACTTCCATATATATATATTAATATATATATAATTAATATATATATATATAATAATAATATATATAGTAAGAACAACACAAATAGAGAATTAATTTTGGAAATCATGTGAATGTTTCTTTCATGATTGTTTATATTTCAAGACTGAAAGGCCTTGGATTCACCAGGATGTTCACGTATTTAAAGATCTTTTTTTTAGGGTAATTTTCAAGGACCTGGTATAACTAGCCATTATTTGTTTCTTGTGTTAAAATTTATTATGAAAACAGGCTGTAAAATTTATCTAAAATAACCTGTTAAAACTCCGTTTAAGAAATTGACCTTGTGTCATATTCCTGCTCGTGTGGAGGTGGTGTGAAATATATACAATAGCACAATATTGAAAAATACTAATAAATCCACAACAAGTGGTATATATTATTATATATATATATATATATATATATATATATATATATATATATATTAGTTGAATTTTGAAAAATAAAAATAAAGCTATAAAGTCAGTGTGTTTAAAAAGTTAGTCATGATGTTTGTGTCTGATATTGAGTCCAAAAAAAAAGCCAAGGACAAAGATCTTGTTTGTATTTCAAAATAATAGATAGCACGTGTGAATTGCTCTCCCGGGTTGAGACGAAAACATCCCAATTCTGGCAGAGTCACCACTGAGAGAAGAAGAGAGAGAGAGAGAGAGAGAGAGAGAGAGAGAGAGAGAGAGGAGAGAGAGACTAGCACACACACACACACATACACACATATTATATATATATATATATATATATATATATATATTTATATATATATTTGGAGGATATGTGCTTAATTGAAGTCTATACCTAACTTGAAATTAATTCGTGAATAATTAATGAATTTAGGCGGGCATATATGTTCAAATGTAAGGCAAACAAATCAAGAAAATATCAATCCCTGAATGTACATTTTGACAGGGATTGAACATTTTCTCGATTTGTTTAGCCTTACGTTTGAACATATATGCCCGCCTAAATTCATTAATTATACTAATTAATTTTCAAAGTTAGGTATCACTTCAATAAGCACATATCCTCCAAAAATTGTCGGCTAAAAAACCATATCAAATAAACAATTGTTTATTTACTCACTCTCATATATATATATATATATAGAGAGAGAGAGAGAGAGAACAGACAGACAGACAGACAGACAGAGAGACAGAGAGAGAGAGAGAGAGAGAAGAGAAGAGAATAAAATAAATATTTAAGGTTTTACATATCTATTTATTGGTGACAAAGGAACATTCACGACCATATTGGGTTCATGCGTCAACAATCATCAGAGTGAAGATGTTACATATATATTTATATATTTATGAAGATGTACATATTCATAATCATGAATGTTACATAATATATTTATTTTATTATATTATATAACAGCTCTATTTTATATTGAGCACTTACCAATAATACTGGTTTGGCACACCGTTCCATAAAAGCTGAAACAGAGACAATCCCACACTAATATATATATATATATATATATACTATTATATATATATAATTTGTAATTGCTTGAAGCATTGTTAAGTGTTATAATATATTAATGATTTGAAGGCAATTACAATGCGTATAAAATAGAAGGGGGAAGGGAGAGAAAGAAAAAAGAGAAGAGGAAAAAAAGAAGAAAAAAAAAGAAGAGAAAAAGAAGAAAAAAAAGAAGGGAGATGGAGGAGAAAGAAAAAGAAGAAGAGGAAAAAAAGAAGAAAAAAAAAGTATAACACGCAAAAAAAAATTAGCACGTTCATTCTGATATTCGTCTATGAAGATAAAGTTTTCTTTGAAATCGATAAGACAAAAATAACATCTTGTGTTTTATTTTTATACGCATGTAATCTTCAAATCATTAATATATCATATATATATATATATATATAATTATAATATACTAATATATGAATTTGATAAATTGAAAAAACAAATGATTTTACAAATGCATGGGTCATCAGGAGAGAATGTGCACCGTTCGGGCCTTCCTCTCAACGGTTTTAAAAAGCACATCGCCACCACCACCACCCACCCCCCCATCACTGATTGAGGTCCCTCGGAATATCTGTATCGACCATATGTAACATTTGAAAAATTCCAACTTTGACTAACAGCGTTCTGTTTGCGCATTCTTCTTCTAACCGTCATTTTATCCCGTTTTATTTTTGTTGAAGACCGACTATTACATATGGTCGATACAGATATTCCGAGGACCTCACATCAGTGAGGGGAGCGATGTGCTTTTTAAAACCGTTGAGAGGAAGGCCCGAAACGGTGCACATTCTCTCCTGATGATCCAATGCATTTGTAAACATCCTTTGTTTTTTCAATAATCAAAATTCACATTGTCGGATTAAGTTCCTTTTATTTCATATATATAATATATAATATTCCAACTCTCATAAAAAAGTTAGCGTAGGCGGTCATGTATAAGTTAAAGAATAATTTGGCTTGTTGCAGTCATAAAGTATTAAGATGAAATCAATCTCACAGACATAATGACGTCATGGAAACGAACAAAGAAAGAAACAGAAAATATATCCTTTGTTTTTGCTTTTCTGAAATTCGGTTATGAAATTCAAGCAAGGTGATCAGACGTTTTCCGGGAAAAACACAAAGTCAAAAACGCACAGGCGATAAAAAATTCTTATTACCTTCCATATACCAACAAACCCTGAAGATGATCTAATTAATCGATCGAAACACTGCAGCGTCGGCCAAAAACTCACCACTTAATTCATTTAAACACTGTGTTTTTTTTCATCTTTCTTAATATAACTACATACCGTCGGATTCACTTCCTTTTCTCACGCACGCACACACACACACACACACACACAACATATTATATAATAATAATATATATATATATATATATATATATTGATCGCATAACATTACATATATTGCATATATGATGTATACATAATATATATTGATCGGCCTGATCATGACAACATATGAATCCCGGTGAAAAATGCAAATCGTCGTCAAAATTAAACGGAAAAATTGTGTGGTCATAGATTTTAATGATTTAATTATTACTAAGACACGATTTATTTTTTTTTTACTTAAATTTAACCGTTAGTCGTGTTTTTAACCATTTTCATTGGATGTTATTTTACTACAGAGAGTCGCAAGAGAACTAATTTTTAAGGGAGATAAATTTCCGAGAATTTATCATAAAAAAACACGGATCATTACACTCTCTCTCTCTCTCCTCTCCTCTCTCTCTCTCTCTCTCTCCTCTCTCTCCTTCTCCTCCTCTCTCTGGGGAGGCCCTGCGCGTAGTTACTACAACGTTCGAACTCCAGCATGCTATTATACTGTTCTTCTACAAGGGGTATGTCCCTGTGGAGAAAGTTCTGGACTGTGAATTTTAGTAAACGAGTTGAACTCTAGAAAATTCGATAATTATAGAACAATTAATTATCGAATTTTATACGATATACGCATTGTAATTGCCTTCAAGCAAAAATATAAATGATAATATAACTTTATTCACAATGCTTCTAAAATATAAAAAAAACCCATATATATAATATATATATATATAATATATATAATAAATATATATATATATATATTATATATATATATATTAAACAAATATTTTTGTGATGAAACAAAGAAAATACAGTGCTCAATCACAAATTGTGAGAGCTAATATTTATTTAATTTGCTGATTTTTATAGATCAATCTTTATTATAAACAGCTACCAGGTTTTTGCTAGTGCGGCAATCATCAGGTTGTTAATTAGATCCCATGGTGTATTGAAGATCTTTTCTAATGTTCATTAAGAAAAGATCTTCAATAAACACCAGAGTATTTTGATTACTTCTCTATCTTTTAAACCAAATCTCCATTATAATAAGATATAAAGTAAAGTCAAGTCGTCGGGTGGCTAAAGTCGGTATCAGCCATACAGCGAGGGAGTCTATCCCCTTTCTCCTAGCGCTAGACCAAGGATGTTTTTAGCATCTGAAGTGGAGCGCCACACCACTATCTCCTTACTTTACAGCACAGGTCCTGTGCTACTCATACGCTGAGTTGGCGAGGGCCGGTATCGAACTAGGAATTTCGTGGTTTTTAACCGAACGCTCTACCAACTGAGCTAACCCGGCGTTTATTTTTGTTGTTTGTTTTTTTGGGTGTCATTAAATTTGTATTAATTAATTAATTAATTAATATATGGGTCATAATTTGTATACTGGTTTAATAAAATAATTACTTGATCTCTGATATATTGTTTTTTCTCCAACATACAAAAATTAATCCTCTGAATAATTTTATATAGAAACCAATTAAGACATGATTAAAATAAGTGTAATTCTTTTATATGCATTCTTATTTAATTTCATTAGTCTTTCTAATTTAATATTCATTACATTAAAACTCTTTTTTTTTGGGGGGTAACCAACCAATAGACACCGAATCGCCATTATAATAAGAAATTAAAATGGATATATTTAGCATGTTTTTTAATACAGGTAGATTATTTTGACCGATCATTTGAAAAATAGCTTGCAAGCCGAAAAAGTGTCGGTTTGTCATTAATCACCCGAAAGGTTTTGCATTAAACTTGACCTCGTGTCATATTCTAAAGATTTACTTGTATTAGCTGGGTTATTCGGACTATGTCCTCATCTTTATTATCTACACTATTTCTCTGAATTTTTGAGATGAGCTTGATAATTTGGATTATTTGATTATTCGGACTATTGTCCTCATCTTTATTGTTATCTACACTATTTCTCTAAATTTTGAAATGAGGCTGATAATTTGTATTATTTGGATTATTCGACTATTCTCCATCTTCGTTGATAGATAGATAGATAGATAGATAAGTAGATAGATAGATAGATAGATATGAACAGTCCAAGATAGATAGATAGATAGATAGATAGATAGATATGAACAGTCCCGATAGATAGATAGATAGATAGATAGATATACAGTCCCAGATAGATAGATAGATAGATAGATAGATAGATATGAACAGTCCCAGATAGATAGATAGATAGATAGATAGATAGATAGATAGATATGAACAGCCCAGATAGATAGATAGATAAATAGCATAATAGGAACAGTCCCAGATAGATAGATAGATAGATAGATAGATAGATATGAACAGTCCCAGATAGATAGATAGATAGATATAGATAGATAGAAGATATGAACAGTCCCTAAAGATAATAGTAGATAATAGATAGATAGAAGATAGATATGAACATCCAGATAGATAGATAGTAGATAATAGATAGATAGATATGAACAGTCCCAGATAGATAAATAGATTGATATGAAAGTCCCATAGATAGATAGATAGATAGATAGATAGATAGATAGATAGATAGATATAAACAGTCCCAGATAGATAGATAGATAGATAGATAGATAGATAGATATGAACAGTCCAGATAGATAGATAGATAGATAGATCGATAGATAGATATGAACAGCCATATAGATAATAGATAAATAGATAGATATGAAACAGTCCAGATAGATAGATAGATAAATAGATAGATATGAACAGTTCCAGATAGATAGATAGATAGATAGATAGATATGAACAGTTCCCAGATAGATAATAGAATAGATATGATAATAGATATGACAGTCCCATTAGATAGATAGACTAGATAGATAGATAATAGATAGATATGAACAGTCCCAGATAGATAGATAGATAAGATAGATTAGTCAGATGAACAGTCCCAGATAGATAGATAGATAATAGATAGATATGAACAGTCCCAGATAGATAGAATAGATAGATAGATAGAAGATAGATAATAGATAGATATATTGAACACTCAGATAGATAAGATAGATAGAGATATGAAAAGTCAGATAGAAGAATAGATATGAAACAGTCCTAGATAGATAGATAGATAGATAGATAGATAATATGAACAGTCCCAGATGATAATAGATATACGAGTCCCAGATAGATAGATAGATAGATAGATAGATAGATAGATAGATAGATATGAACGTCCCAGATAGATAGATAGATAGATATGAACAGTCCCAGATAGATAGATAGATAGATAGATATGAACAGTCCCAGATAGATAGATAGATATGAACAGTCCCAGATAGATAGATAGATAGATAGATAGATAGATAGATATGAACAGTCCAGATAGATAGATAGATAGATAGATAGATAGATAGATAGATATGAAACATCCAGATAGAATAGATGTGAGATAGATAGATAGATAATAATCTTATCACTGAAGTTATTCGGTGCGAACAGCTTAATTTAACTGATGCAAATTGCACAAAATTTTTGTCTTTTTTTTTCAATTTCAGGCCCAACACAATATTAACGCGGAACTAATCCATTATTGAGGTGGGGGGGGGCTCTTGGGATTTGGATTGTTTACCTTTTACCTATCGATCTCACATTGGTGAAAAATCCGGGTAAAGAAGTCCGCTATGCGTCTTCAAGTATGAATCGGTTACTATCTATTTCTGTTCACTATCTATCTATCTATCTATCTATCTATCTCAGACTTGCGACTTGGTTTTGTTTAAATAAAACTCTTTGTGTCGTAAGGAAGATTTCTTATCTGGACTTTTGGATTATATATATATATATATATATATATATAAGATATTTGGATGTTTGTTTATTTTAGAAACGTTGCTGAATAAAGTATATTTTAAATTTTACTTGAAGGCACTTACAACGCATGTATCGCATAAAATTCGATACTTTTTCTATAGAAATTGACAAGTGTAATCCGGCAAAGGATCGCTCGGTGTGTAAATGCCGTACAGACTGTTTCAACTTTATTAAGTCTCATCAGCGACATATACTAACGATTTCCTCCGCCGAAATCGAAACCGGGACCTCAGCGAGCATAGTGAACCACTATATCGCCCGCGACCACAGNTGTGATTGAAAAAGAGAACAACTTTGAAACTACTCTCTCATTTCTCCGGTATCCCGTC
The DNA here is from genome assembly GCA_023376005.1 of Doryteuthis pealeii. Classification (NCBI taxonomy): domain Eukaryota; kingdom Metazoa; phylum Mollusca; class Cephalopoda; order Myopsida; family Loliginidae; genus Doryteuthis; species Doryteuthis pealeii. Next base: position 38,626,050 of record CM042181.1, on the reverse strand, counting down.
TTTCATTGGTTGTAATTTTCCTTATTACTATTTAGTTTTAAAAAATAGGAAGTAAAGAATAATATTACAGTATTTCTTCTGTTAAGGGATTCTTTAAATATATTGAAGAGAATGTTTTACTCCCTCATATGCATAAGATAAAACCAAAACAATTAGAAATCATATAATACTAAGCATTATTTTATTAAAATCAATTAAGATCAATATGCAAATTACCCTCCCATTCACACTGATAACCGCTATTTTGTTTTGTTGTATATATAATACATTGATGTTATTAGTATATGTAGTAGATATAGTCCAACATATAATGATTGTAAACAATTTATTAATAATTGAGGTTAAATAAAAATAAAATCATGGAGAATGTGATGAAAATAACAAAGGGAATTTGACTTGATAGTAATATAGTTTCGTTACAGAACATACAAACCCACAATTCTCCATTATAAATAAGATGTTGCATATAAATGATCCACAATATGCTCTCCCTGCCACTCTGATCCGGAGTGGTATATCCATTTAAGAATAATTTTATTTCAAAACTTTAAATGATCCACTGAGGTTGATATGCCGTAAAACAAAACAAACCAAACCAAACTATGCCCGGGGGGGTTCACATCCGCCCTCACAGCCGCAAGATTTTATCACTTTCTTATTGTCACCTCCCTCTTTTGTTCAAAATCATATCATACGTTGATACGGAGTTCCAATCTTTCTCTTCCGGGTAATGTTAGTTAGTATATTTTACAATCAAACATTGCTGGGTTTTTCACCGCGAGAATACCAAGTGTTGGTATTATTAAATTATAATATAAATAATATATAAATATATATAATATAATATATATATATATATTATATATATCAGAAGGAAAAAATAAAATAAAAATAGAACTACCAACTTAAACACTCCTACTAGCACCAGCAATTGGTCACCCCTCCCCTATTCATGACCCTAACTTCACCAGTATGAAAATGCCCACCATAAAAAGCAAGAACTCAATCCAACGTCCCGGAAGAAGGTCTAATAGACCGAAACGTTATAACCTCGACATTTCTACCCACAATAAACATCCAACACATTCTACACTATTTTAGCGTCTGAGGTGGAGCGCCACACCTACCATCAGCTCCTTACTTACCGCACAGATCCCTGTGCTACTCATACGCTGAGTTGCGAGGCGGGTATCGAACTAGGAATCAATTTGGGGATATGATGGTATAACTAGAACGATATACTCCATCACATCTGGCTAATATACATTTTAGGCCACCCGATGACTAACAATCTAGCATTTGCATATAGATTTCTTATGTAAAATTCCAACCAACCAACCACCAACCAGCCAACCAGCCAACCATCCAAGCTCACAAAGCTCACGAAATTCCAATAATTATTTCATAGCACGTCTTATATCACCGTTCTTTCTTGGGACAATAATTTTCATTGGAAAATGATTAAAAATGATTTGTTCAAGCCTACACCAGCTGTCTCTAAAATTGGCAATAGACGGGACACAGGTATAAAATGTAAAGAGAAAATTTTTTAAACATCGATAAATCACTGGAGTGTCTATTTTGAATGTAATGTGTAGCCAGTGGGGTTCGGTGTCTTTGAGAACCCAATAAAGAAGCTGGAATTTTCGATTTCGCTTTTAAAATTGGACCTTTCTATATATACAAGTGAGGAACTCCGAGAGATGTTTTAATATATCGATAAATCTATTGGAAGGTCTATTGAATGTAATTGTGTGGTAGTGAGGTTCGGTGTTGTGAGAACCCCAATAAAAGAAGCTGGAATTTTCGATTCGCTTTTTAAAATTGGACCTTCTTGAAATATTACAAGGAGAAATCCGAGAGATGTTTAAATATACGATATCTATTGGGGGTCTATTTTCGAATGTAATGTGTGGTATATTAGATAAATGATGTATTCGGATTGATTATAATGATAGGAGAACTAAACCCAAAATAAAAAAAGAACAGTCCATGGGACTATTATTCGTATTCAAATCGCTCTGTTTTTTTATATCAATTTCAATTTCTGATAAGACGAGAACCTTTCTTTTAATACTTTATACATTTTATGATCAATGTCAGTAGGAGGACTCTGGCAGACTGAACCAAACCTTTGCATTATCTAAGAGAGAGGAACTTTAATGAGAGGACCCACAAGTCTGGCCATCGTACAACGCCGTGATATTACCCCGGAGAATTATTTGAGAAACTAAAATACAGATCTTTAACTCAATTTTACACATCGAAAAATATCCAATCTCAGAATCAAGCCTCTACATATAGTTCATGGATAGGAAGAGAAAACAAGCTCGATAACGAATAATTCCAAATAG
>CM042181.1:38608696-38613696 GCA_023376005.1 Doryteuthis pealeii | reverse complement strand
ATTACTAGGTCAGCCTCGAACTACTTGTCAACTCTTCGAATGTAGGTCTTCCCAAATAAATACCGTTCCCATTTCTTTCGTTTTAAAAGCATTCCTATAGTAAAAAAAATAATTGGCTAATGCATTTATTATGATAGTAAAAACCAATGGCCAGTGCATTTCTGTAGTAAAAATTGTTGGCAATATATTTTTGTTGTAAGAATAATTAGCCAATGTATTTTTATAGTAAAAACCATTGTCCAATGTATTTCTATAGTAAAAATCATTGTCCAATGTATTTATATAGTAAAAATTGTTGTCAATATATTGTTGTTGTAAGAATAATTAGCCAATGTATTTTTATAGTAAAAACCATTGTCCAATGTATTTCTATAGTAAAAATCACTGTCCAATGTATTTATATAGTAAAAATTGTTGGCAATATATTTTTGTTGTAAGAATAATTAGCCAATGTATTTTATAGTAAAAACCATTGTCCAATGTATTTCTATAGTAAAAATCATTGTCCAATGTATTTATATAGTAAAAATTGTTGTCAATATATTTTTGTTGTAAGAATAATTAGCCAATGTATTTTTATAGTAAAAATCATTGTCCAATGTATTTCTATAGTAAAAATCATTGTCCAATGTATTTATATAGTAAAAGTTGTTGGCATATATTTTTGTTGTAAGAATAATTAGCCAATGTATTTTTATAGTAAAAATCATTGTCCAATATATTTCTATAGTAAAACATCATTGCCCAATGTATTTCTATAGTAAAAATCATTTTCCAATGTATGTCTATAGTAAAAATCATTGTCCAATGTATTTATATAGTAAAAATTGTTGTCAATATATTTTTGTTGTAAGAATAATTAGCCAATGTATTTTTATAGTAAAAACCATTGTCCAATGTATTTCTATAGTAAAAATCATTGTCCAATGTATTTATATAGTAAAAATTGTTGTCAATATATTTTTGTTGTAAGAATAATTAGCCAATGTATTTTATAGTAAAAACCATTTTCCAATGTATTTCTATAGTAAAAATCATTGTCCAATGTATTTATATAGTAAAAATTGTTGTCAATATATTTTTTGTTGTAAGAATAATTAGCCAATGTATTTTTATAGTAAAAACCATTGTCCAATGTATTTCTATAGTAAAAATCATTGTCCAATGTATTTATATAGTAAAAATTGTTGTCAATATATTTTTGTTGTAAGAATAATTAGCCAATGTATTTTTATAGTAAAAACCATTGTCCAATGTATTTTCTATAGTAAAAATTGTTGTCATATATTTTTGTTGTAAGAATAATTAGCCAATGTATTTTTATAGTAAAACCATTGTCCAATGTATTTCTATAGTAAAAATCATTGTCCAATGTATTTATATAGTAAAAATTGTTGGCAATATATTTTTGTTGTAAGAATAATTAGCCAATGTATTTTTATAGTAAAAATCATTGTCCAATGTATTTCTATAGTAAAATCATTGTCCAATATATTTCTATAGTAAAAATTGTTGGCAATATATTTTATTGTAAGAATAATTAGCCAATGTATTTCTATAGTAAAAATCATTGTCCAATGTATTTCTATAGTAAAAATCATTGTCCAATAAGTCATGTATTTCTATAGTAAAAATCATTGTCCAATATATTTCTATAGTAAAAATTGTTGGCAATATATTTTTATTGTAAGAATAATTAGCAATGTATTTCTATAGTAAAAATCATTGTCCAATGTATTTCTATAGTAAAAATCATTTTCAATATTTCTATAGTAAAAATTGTTGGCAATATATTTTTATTGTAAGAATAATTAGCAATGTATTTCTATAGTAAAACATCATTGTCCAATGTATTTCTATAGTAAAAATCAGTGGACAATGTTTTTCCATAATAAAACCCATTGGCCAATGCATTTCATAGTAAAAATCATTGGCAATATATCTATATAGTAAAAATTATTAGCCAATGCATTTTTACAGTAAATATTCAATGTATTTCTATAGTAAAAATCATTGTCCAATGTATTTCCGTAAAGACACATTTTTATATTAAAATAGTTTTTATTTAATCAGAAGAGAAATGCAGCTTTGTTTATTTAAATGAAAATAGTTTTTATTTACAAAATATTTTTTATGTTTATTTAAATAAAAGGATGTTGTTCGGAAATGGTATCACACAATGTATAAAGTTTATTTTCCATAGGCCTCTCGTACCACAACCGGAAGTGTGCGGTGAAAAACAAAAAGTGTTCCTTTCGAAGCAGCTCCCAGCTGGGGTGCCTATTGGATACTTGGTGCCCACAATGTTTGGGAGGATAACCCATATTTTTCATAATTTCGCATGGATACCCCACTTCTCGTTTTTTTTTAAATTTTTAATTTCTTTAACTTTTAAACAACGGTGTGTGTATGATATTACAAACATAAGAACTATCTATTAATAATGGAGATTCGCTTCCGGTTTTTGTCTGTAACAAAAACTGCGTCACTGCTTACGTCGTATTACCCAACATATGATCCAACGTCATAACATAGAATAAATATACTCAAAATGTGAGCTTGCAACGTTAGACAATCCTCATTGTTTCAATAAATAGATGCCCGGCGTTATATATTTATATATAGATTGTTTTATTCTAATATAATATTTAAAGTTATCGGAACTGTTTCCATTTCAAATTTCTTTCTTTCTTTCTTTTTTTATTCCTTTAATGAATTTGACGATTTTACATACTTATGGTACACACTCAATGACATGGAATTTTCAGCTCTCATCCCCTCAGGCAATATCTTTCAAAAAATTATTTTTACATCGCCCAGAGGGTGTCTTTTTATTTTGCTAGTTTTGATTAATGCTTTTTTTTCTTTTCCAGAAGAAGAAACAACGTTAGGGAAAAGTAAAGAAGAAACTACGACTCCACAACCATGGACGAGTATATCAAGTACAAGAATTACAGATGATTTTACAGATGGTAAGGAATATATATTCTGTCTGTCTGTCTGTCCATCACTGAACCCCACTCTCTCGATATATATATATATATATATATATATGTGTGTGTGTGTGTGTGTGTGTGTCTGTGTGTGTCTGTGTATTTGGGCAGCATTCTTTCATTTATACATGTAGAATTAAACAAAAGACACATCTCCTGTTTAACAATTTTAATTTTGATCTTTTCGAGTTTTGTGGCCAAGTTTTAAATATTTGGGTGGAATTCGTGGATAATTCCACCAAAGTTCATATCCCAAGTACTTTCGGCACTTCGAAGTGCCATCATCAGGGGTGATGTGTTCCAGTTTTTTTGTTTCTTTTTAAAATTATATTAATGTGGAGGCTGGAAGGAGAAGAATTAATGAGAAAGGCATTTTAAAATGCCTATAACACCTTTCTCATTAATTCTTCTCCTTCCAGCCTCCACATTAATATAATAAAAAACAAAAAACTGGAACACATCACCCCTGATGATGGCACTTCGAAGTGCCGAAAGTACTCGGGACCTGAACTTTGGTGGACTTATCCACGAATTCCACCCAAATATTAAAAAGTTGTCCAGAAAACTCGAAAAGATCAAAAATAAAATTGTTAAACAGGAGATATCTCTTTTGTTTAATCATATATATATATATATATATATATATATATTATATATATATATATAAGAACTATTTTGATTAATGTGTATATGTTTATTTCTTTTCCAGAAGAAGAAACAACGTTAGGGAAAAGTAAAGAAGAAACTACGACTCCACAACCATGGACGAGTATATCAAGTACAAGAATTACAGATGACTTTACAGATGGTAAGTAATATATATTCTGTCTCTCTCTGTCTGTCCCTCGCTGTACCCCATTCTCTCGATATATATATATATATATATATATATATATATATATATATATATATATATATATATATTTGCGTTCCAAAAACATAAAAGCAAGAAATGTCTTCGCATAAACACCAGAAGAATTATTAGCAACCTGATGATTGCGAAATAGCCTGAGACCTGGGTAGTTGCCCATGGAAAACAATTATATTTAAAAAATTCAACAAATAAATAAATATATATATATATATATATATATATATATATATATATATTTCCTTGCATTTGAAACAAGTTCACCTGATGATTGCTGTCGCATGAAACCAAAATGGTCATGACTGTTCCTTTGTCACCAAATAAATAGATATGTAAAACTTTTATATATTAATTTTATCATATTACATAACAGCTCTATTTTATATTGAGCATTCTCCCAATAATACTGCGTTTGGCACACCGTTCCAGTAAAAGCTGAAACAGTGACAATCCCACACTATATATATATATATGTGTGTGTGTGTGTGTGTGTGTGTGTGTGTGTGTGTGTTGAATTAAACAAAAGACACATCTCCTGTTTAACAATTTTATTTTTGATCTTTTCGAGTTTTCTGGCCAACTTTTTACTATTTGGGTGGAATTCGTGGATAAGTCCACCAAAGGTCAAGTCCCGAGTACTTTCGGCACTTCGAAGTGCCATCATCAGGGGTGATGTGTTCCAGTCTGTTTTGTTTTTAAAAAAAATATATTAATGTGGAGGCTGGAAGGAGAAGAATTGATGAGAAAGGTATTTTAAAATGCCTATAACACCTTTCTCATCAATTCTTCTCCTTCCAGCCTCCACATTAATAAAAAAAAAACAACAAAAAAAAAACAAACTGGAAAACATCACCCCTGATGATGGCATTTCGAAGTGCCGAAAGTACTCGGGACCTGAACTTTGGTGGACTTATCCACGAATTCCACCCAAATATTAAAAGGTTGGCCAGAAAACTCGAAAAGATCAAAAATAAAATTGTTAAACAGGAGATGCGTCTTTTGTTTAATTTTACACAAACACATACACACACACACACACACACACACACACACACATATATATATATATATATATATATATATGTATATGAACTATTTTGATTAATGTGTGTATGTTTTTTTTTCTTTTTCAGAAG
>CM042181.1:38433696-38603696 GCA_023376005.1 Doryteuthis pealeii | reverse complement strand
TGAAAAAATCATAGTATGAATTCTAGGCTGTCCGAAAGCAAAAAAAATAATTCAATGGATACAGATTACACATACAAATTACCATATNGATTACATATGTGAAAAGATTATTTTCTTTCTTTCTAGCCATATAAATATTTTTAAAGATTGAACAGTAAATAGGCGAGAAAAAAGAATTTGATTTTTCTTTAAAATTTAGTCTGAAAAAAAAAAATTATACTTAGCTGTACGAAAAAAACGATTTTTTTAACTCGCTGTAAAAAAATAATTCAATGGATAAAAACACATACAAATTACATATTTAGAAAGATTGTTTTATTTTCTATCCAACGATATAAATATTTTAAGATTGGAACATAAATAGACTATAAATTTCGAACTGAACGGCTTAGACTGCGAAATTATTCACTAAAATCAAAATTCACAGCTGATATCGCTGAAACAAAAAGCAGCAACGACAATATTTTATTTACAGCAGGAGCTGATATATGGACAGTTCTGCAAATTGGGTGATTTTAGCTTAATAATCAATTATATTCCTTAATTAGCAAAAATCAATAATCAAATTGGGCGTGTTTCTTAGTTAGAAGGATATCAAGGTGTATGCAAGATTTCGAATCTGATTGACCTCACGTTTCGGAGTTATACGTCGACACGTACATACCAAACTTCCTTTTATATGTATAGAATATTATATGGTATCGAACATTCCTATCTAATACTAATAATTATTTACACAATTATGTTTTACTGTAATAATTTCTGGAGACTTATGACCTGATGGGGTTTAGTGTCATACCCAGAGGATCCAATATTTTAGGGAACCTTAACCCTCTTCGGGGATCTAGCGGGAACCGACTTTTTAATTGGTCTTCATTGATTTTCTTTCTTTCTTTCTCTTTCTTTCTTTCTTTCTTTTTTCCTTTCTTTTTCTTTCATTCTTTCCTTCTTTTCCTTTCTTCTTTTTCTTTCTTTTCTTCATTCTTTTTCTTCTTTCCTTCTTTTCCTTCCTTCTTTCTTTCTTTTCTTCTTTTCTTTCTTTCTTTCTTTTCTTCTTTCTTCTTTTCCTTCCTTTCTTTCTTTCTTTTTCTCTTTTCTTTTTCTTTCTTTTTCTTTCTTTCTTCTTTTCCTTCCTTTCTTTCTTTCTTTCTTTCTTTTTCTTTCTTTTTCTTTCTTCCTTCTTTTCCTTTCTTTTCTTTCTTTTTTTTCTTTTTTCTTCTTTTCGTTTTTTTCTTTCTTTTCTTCCTTCTTTTCCTTTGTTTCTTTCCTTCTTTTCCTTTCTTCTTTCTTTCCTTTCTTTCTTTTTCTTCTTTCTTTCTTCTTTCTTCTTTTCTTTCCTCTTTCTTTTCTTTCTTCCTTCTTTCTTCCTCCTTTCCTTTCTTTCTTCTTCTTTCTTTCTTTTCTTTCTTTCTTTCCTTCTTTTCCTTTCTTTCTCTTTTCTTTTCTTTTCTTTTTCTCTTCTTCTTTCTCTTTCTTTCGTTTTTTTTCTTTCTTCTTTCCTTCTTTTCCTTTGTTTCTTTTCTCTTCTTTCTTTCTTTTCTTTCCTTCTTCTATTTTCTTTCTTCCTTCTTTTCCTTCCTTCTTTCTTCTTTTCTTTCTTTTTCTTCTTTCTTTCCTTCTTTTCCTTTCTTCTTTCTTTTCTTTCTTTTCTTTTTTCTCTCTTTCTCTTTCTTTCGTTTTTCTTCTTTCTTCCTTCTTTTCTTTCTTTTTTTTTCCTTCTTTCTTTTTCTTTCTTTCTTCCTTCTTTTCTTTCTTTCCTTATTTTCCTTTCTTCTTCTTCTTTCTTCTTTCTTTTTTAATACTTACTTATATGTTACTTGTATACATTTCCTTCCCCCCGTTTTTATTATTTTTTATTTTTATTTTATTTTATTTATATTTTATCTATTATATTTTTTTTTATTTATTTTTATTTTATTTATTTTTATTTTTTTTTCAGAGGAAGAAATTACTACGAACAAAACCATGGATAAATTTACAAGTAGCCCCCTTTCAGATTTTACTGATGGTAAGTACTTTCTTTTTAACAAGTTCTTTCACGACAAATCGTTCTCTACTGAGACAACGTCCGTCTCCAATGGCTGCGCGGTCTGTCTGCCAGATGAATTATGGATTGAAACCCAAAGGACATCCTCTATGCAGAGCTTTCGTCTGTTAAGAGACAGATTTGGTCACCCCCAGCTTGCGTTTTCAAGGATGTCTGCAAGAATGATCTCAGGTGCTTTGGCATTGCCCCTAAGAACTGGGAAAATTTGGCTCAGGACGCCCCTCGGCGGTGGCAGGCTCCCCGTAGAGGACTGTTCATGCCTGAAGTCACCCTGACGCAACACCATGAAGCTAAAAGGTCTAGAAGAAAGCGCAGCAACAACAAAAGCATCGCAGCACATCAACATCTTCAGGGACAGCCTTCACATGTCCCAGAGGCGCTGTAAACTTCAGGGGGCGCAAAAAATTTTATTATATTCTTCCGAGACTGAAATGCGATGATTATGATGATGATGATGATGATGATACAATTAATATTCTAAAACTTATGAGTGAGGTTTTCTCTCGCTAGCGTAGGGTCGTTATATAATCTAATCACTATTCATTATATATATATATATAATATATATATATATATATTATAATATATAATATATACAGGTGTACAGGTGTGAAGCTGTGTTAATTATCATTCTATGTTTACTATCACCTTAACCCTTTTCGGTGATCTAGCGGGAACCGACTTATTAACAAATATCATAGTTGGTCTTCATTGATTTTTTCTTTCTTTCTTTTTCTTCTTTCTTTCTTTCTTTCTATTTCTTTCTTCCTTCTTTTCCTTTTCTTTCCTTCCTTTTTCTTTTTTTTTCTTCTTTTTTCTTTCATTTCTTTTTCTTTCTTTTCTTTCTTTCTTTCCTTCCTTTCTTTGACCAGGTTCCTTGAGTTTGAGAAAGTTTCCCGAGTCTACAAGAAATACGACGCGCAAGAGGGTATTTCTTGTTGGACTCGGGGAACCTTTTTCATTAGAATAAGGCCCATTTCTGACTAGTAGTTTCAGTTGTGAGCACGTAGATACCCACGGATTTCCAACTTGTTTTTATGTACCCTGTCACACATATGAAGCCTCGACAGACAGGCCCTGCCACACAGGTCAGACTTAAATGTAGGAAATAATATCCATGACGTCCGTCAGTGTCGCTTCAGTGATGGAGTGTTCGAGCCGCCTTACCTCAAACTTCTTACAGCTACCATCGGCCAGTCTTCAAGAGGATGTGCAACCAGCCCAACCCCTTCTGTCAATTGATCCTTATCGCTGAAACTGACTTCCGACAAAGGCATCGATGTCGACCCCATATTGAGATGCTCCCCTGTCCCGACGACACCAGTTCGTCATTTGGCTTTCCTGATCTCTCAAGATCGAGAACTGTCCAGAAAATTCCGGTGGTTTATTCTTAGCGATTTTTTTTGTTTGTAATTATTTCTATAATTTTTCACCCCAGCATATGTGCTGGACATCCCTCGAACCGCAGGTATAATCTCTCTCGTCATATTTACATCATTAGTATTGTAATTGTTACTTACCGTATTTAAAATAAATAATAATTATTTTGTACAGTGCTCAGGTGCACCACAACTCATCAAAGTCTCATGTCAAGTACACAGAATAATGTAGTGTCAGGAACATGACGTATCACGGTAGTAATATGCATTATGTGTGTGAGTGTAGAGCTGGCATCAGGTAAGTGTTGGCGGACTACAGGAAGCATGGAGGCTTGAAAGTTTCAGTGCTCTTGGCAGCCTACAAACAGATGCGGGCAGTTTATTCCATGTCTCCGCATTCTGAGCGTCGAAAAATGTTTCCGAAAGTCATGTGAACAGTGCCTGTTTTCTGATTTGTAGGGATGCCCACGTGTATTGGAGAGATGGAGATCAAAAAGGGGTGCTCAAGGTTGCGTTGTTAGATGATTAATGACCTTATGAGGCTTTACCCAGGTTCAGTGCCAGACGCCGAAGTTTTCAAAGAATCATTCCAGGGCTGCCGAGACGTTCAGAGTATGGCAGATTTCCTGATGGAGGGTACTCGCTTTTGGTTGCACGGTCTCTGTACAGTTTCTTAGGAGGTTAATTATTTCTGAGAAAGAATAGGGGTTCCAGACTGGTGATGCAAACTCCAATTGGCCATACCATAGCTTTGTACAGTTCAAATAGATAGCGGTTGAGCGGCTGACAAAGTCTTGCTGAGGACGCCAGGACGCCTCGGCCTTTTTTGGCAATTTTGGAGATTTGACGGCATATAAGACGCACCCCCATTTCAGCAGGTCAGATTCAGGAAAAAAAGTTTTTAGTTGTATTTAACATATATTGTTGGGCTAAACTTGCAAATGGTCGGAAAATTAAAATGGAAAAATTTTTTGGTGGTCCCCCAATGACAGTTTAACTACAGTCTATGAATTAACTTTTTGCGAATTGGGTTACGGTTTTAGGGATTAAGGTGTTTTTAATTACGTATTGCCTTAAAAAAAAGAACAACAACAAAAAAACCCAAAATTACTATACATTTTAATTAACGATTTAAATGAAATTATTGAATCCAACGGTAGACACATAGTCTCAGTTGTTTGTGTTAGTATTGCAATGTATAATTTCAATTAAACTTGGTTTTAAAAAAATATTTTCAACATTAAATGTATAGTAATTTGGGGTTTTTTTGTTGTTGTTGTTTTTTTTTTAAGCAATACATAATAAAAAAAAAACAACCTTAAATCCGCAAACCCCTAAACTGTAACCCAATTCATGGGGGACACCAAAAAACTTTCCGACATTTGCAAGTTTAGCCTATTGATGAAAATAGTCTACCATACACTCCTTTTAACCTTGAAAAAGGGCCAGGTTAGCTCAGTCGGTAGAGTGTTCGGCTAGAAACCACAAGGTCCCTAGTTTTGATACCGGGCCTCGCCAACTCAGCGTATGAGTAGCACAGGGATCTGTGCAGTAAAGTAAGGAGCTGATGGCAGGAGTGACGCTCCACCTCAGACGCAAAAAACAACTCCTTTGGTCTAGCGCCTAGTGAAAAGGGATAGACTCCCTCGTTGATTGGCTGATACCGACATTAGGCCGCCCTGATGACTTTACTTACTTACTTTATAACAATATCAGCAATAAAATAAGGATGCATGGAGTTTAGGGTAGGTAAAAGTACTTGAGTGTTAGCTGGGTTAGTGAGCATCATAGAGAAGATTAGCCTCGGCCTATGGGAGGTCTCAAACTTCACCTACTATGTATAAGACGCAGGGAAATTTTTTTTAGCCAAAATTTGGAAAAATAGGGCTTCCTATAGGCCGTCAAACGTTTTTTTGTAAAAAAAAAAAAACAACAACAAAAAAAAAAACATACAAAAACAAATACACTAATCCCCCACCCCCGGTATCTAATAAAAGATCCTACCTATGAAATATCACCGAATAATACCCCCTCTTAGTCTGTTATCTACCACAGTGCCCTATTAATACACACAGCAGTCGTTTTTGTTGGTTTGCGGTATACTTGGAAAGTTAAATTATTTTGTGATCAAACTAGGAGGTTTAAGAAAGGTATAGTGTTGTTAGATTCTTTGGTAATTTATGAGGAAGTGCGTCCCGGTCTCCTGCCTCAAAAATTGCTACCCGGTGACTATTAAAATAACGACCCAGCTCAGTCTATTCAAAACTATCCATCTTCATATCTATCTCAATTTGTTCATATTTATCTTTAAATACTAAGCATTCTCACAAAATAAAAGCTTTTAGAATATACACATTGAAGTGAATATTAAAATAAATAAAGAAAATATATTTTAGTATTGTAACATAACGGGTGCAAGAAAAATAAAACATTTATTGTAAAAACCGGACATAAAATGGGGGTTCAGTTATCTATATGGTAGGAATTTACGAGCAAATAGTCCTTTATTACCCAGAAATAAAACAAGCATGTGTACTGAACGTTCATCTCAGACAACATAAATTTATCTGGGCAAAATATTTTTTTAAATTGAAAAAGAAAAAAAATTCTAATAAAAAATAAGTATCATAATTTAAATAAAGCGTATTGAGGACTTTTAAACATTGATTTTTTTAATGTAAGTTACATAACTAATTTTGGGAGATATGTCTTTCAATGTTCAATATTCCATAGTATCTCATATTTTTTAGGATATATTTTAGGTACCACCAAAATAGGTCACGTGATCAGTTTTGAAGGATAAAACGTAAATATTTTTGAACTTTTTTTAATTTAATCTCGCAAAAAAGAAATAACGAACAAAGATTTGTTACGAAGAAAAACAGTTAATTCAAAGATCAAATTATCCGATTGAGGAAAAATTACTCACCGTTATCTTGAAAAATAAGTAAAACAGACCATTTATTTACGACACGGTCAGTTTCTTTATTGATATTTTTTAGCAGAATTCTGTATGCATGGTTCTTTTACTAAAAAAAAACTCACGTTGAGACTTATAAAAATCTTCTGATATAATTATTCCAGACTCTTATCTTTATAGAAAAAAATGTAAAATCGTTTTTTGTTCGATTCATTTTTAATTTTCATAAAATAAAATGGGGGGGGTAGACCTCGTAAAAACATTTCTCCTAATATATTTTTAGCAAAAAATATTTCAGACATATTTTCATTAAAAAGGTAAGCAATTATGAAAATTTTCATGAAAATCAGACCATTTAATTTGATTTTTCATAGATTTAAAAAAAAAAAAAAAGCCTCTAGTCATAAACTTGTTGTTGGCTACATTAAATTTCAATTGATTTAACGGTGCAAAAATGTAAACATTGTTTTTTCGTTTATAAATTTCATTATTTCTGTAAGCTGAAAATCTTTTTTAAAAAATCATCAGGATTTTTTTTTTAATGCTTTTCTTTCGAATGGACAAAAACTTTTAAAGATAATATTAATATTTATGTAAGTTCATTGTGTTAAATATAGGGGGAGGGTAAATTTCACAGGAATATTGTGGGTACCTAATTCTTACGTAACGTCGGCTTATATTCTACATGAGACACATCTTTAGACAAGTGCAGAAATATAACAAGGGTGTATGCATGCATCTCAAACAACACAAATTTATTTGACAATATATTTTTAAATACAAGAAAACTCATACTAAACAAAAATATTTAATATTTAAAAAACGATTTAAAAAGAAACATTTTTGTTTTTTAGCACAAAATATTTTTCAATTCGTCTGTAAACAATTATTGTTAATAACAAAAATAATGATAACATTTGATTTAGAAATATTTATTTGATGACATTAAATGAATATAATATATTTCAATAATATCAAATATGAATAGCAAAAACATTTAATATTATAAAAATCGATTAGAAAATAACGTTGTTTTGAAACTAAAATATTTTTCGATTCATCAACAAAACATTTAATTTATCTTGCAAATATATTATATATAAAAAAATCCTTAAAAATTAATAATCATAAATATCTAATAATTAATTAAGAATAAATAATAAAAACTTTAAAAAACATGTTTATGTCAAATTTTAAAAATTACAAATAAATACAAGAAAATTACGAAAGCAAAGAACACGTGCTTGCTCGCAAGAGAACTTGAATTTATTTTTCTAAATTTTGTTTAAAATTTTTTTAAATAAATAAATAAATATCATGTATAAGATAAAATATTAAAAAGACAAAACTTTTAATATATTTTTACTAACAACTTAACATTAAAAACAGCCCGTTGAATTATTTAAGTTCGACAACTAAGTTTTTTAAAGTACAAATTCGGGTGCTTTTTATACTTTCCCCCCTTATCTAGAGTCCAGGTTAAAAGCGTGGTAAGAGTAACCCAATGCCGAACTGTTTTATACCTTATCTTTCCGATGCAAGTATAATTGGGGAACGGGAAAGTTTTAGTTAAACGGGATAGATTGGCCCATTTACCAAAACCTTTCCCGTTCCCCACTGATACCTGCATTGGAAAAATAAGGTCTAAAACAGCTTGGTATTGGGTTACCCTTACAGCAATTTAAACCTGGACTGCTAGTGTTGCGTACACAAAACACTAAACAACAAAAGTCAGATGTTCAAAATGAAATCCAGGGTGTTAATTAAAATTAACAACTTGAATTAAATTAAATTAAATTACAACATGCCAATAGAATATCGAGTTGTTTTTAAAATTGAAATAAAGGAATTTGAAATTGACCTCTAATATAAAAAAAAAACAAACAAAACGTTCTTGCTCAATGTTCTTACAGTTAAAAAAACGGAGAGGCTTAACTCGTACCAACAAATAGAAAATATGAAAAGTTTGTAAAAAAGAAATCTTGTATAATATTGTTGTTTGTTAATCTAAAATCTAAAATCTATAGCATATCTATTTGTTGGTACCGTTAAGCCCTCCCTCGTTTTTTTTAACTGTAAGAACATTGAGCAAGAACGTTTTTTGGTTTGTTTTTTTTTTATATTTAGAGGTCAATTTCAAATTCCTTTATTTCAATTTAAAAACAACTCGATATTCTTGGCATGTTGTAATTTAATTTAATTTAATTCAAGTTGTTAATTTTAATTACACCCTGGATTTCATTTTGAACATCTGACTTTGTTGTTAGTGTTTGTGTACGCAACACTAGCAGTCCAGGTTTAAATTGCTGTAAGGGTAACCCAATACCAAGCTGTTTTAGACCTTATTTTTCCAATGCAGGTATCAGTGGGGAACGGGAAAGGTTTGGGTAAATGGGCCAATCTATCCCGTTTACTAAAACTTTTCCGTTCCCCAATTATACTTGCATCGGAAAGATAAGGTATAAAACAGTTCGGCATTGGGTTACTCTTACCACGCTTTTAACCTGGACTCTAGATAAGGGGGAAAGTATAAAAGCACCCGAATTTGTACTTTTAAAAACTTAGTTGTCGAACTTAATATATTCAACGCGGCTGTTTTTTAATGTTAAGTTTGTTAGTAAAAATATAAAGTTTTGTCTTTTTAATATTTATCTTATACATGATATTTATTATTTATTTAAAAAAATTTTAAAACAAAATTTAGAAAATAAATTCAAGTTCTCTTGCGAGCAAGCACGTGTTCTTTGCTTTCGTAATTTCTTGTATTTATTTTGTAATATTTTAAAATTTGACATAAACATGTTTTTAAACGTTTTTATATTTATTCTAATTAATTATTAGATATTTTATGATTATTAATTTTTAAGGATTTTTTATATATAATATATATTTGCAAGATAAATTAAATGTTTTGTTGATGAATCGAAAATATTTAGTTTCAAAACAACGTATTTTTCTAATCGATTTTTATAATATTAAATGTTTTGCTATTCATATTTGATATTATTGAATAATATTATATATTCATTTAATGTCATCAAATAAATATTTCTAATCAAATGTTATCAATTATTTTTGTTTATAACAAATAATTGTTTACAGACGAATTGAAAAATTTTTGTGCTAAAAACAAAAAATTTTTTTTTAAATCGTTTTTTAAATATAAATATTTTGTTTAGTATGAGTTTTTCTTGTATTAAAAAATATATTGTCAAATAAATTTGTGTTGTTTGAGATGCATGCATACACCCTTGTTATATTTCTGCACTTGTCTAAAGATGTGGTCTCATGTAGAATATAAGCCGACGTTACGTAAGAATTAGGTTACCACCAATATTCCCTGTGAAATTTACCCTCCCCCTATATTTAACACAATGAAACTTACATAAATATTAATATTATCTTTAAAAGTTTTTGTCCATTCGAAAGAAAAGCATTAAAAAAAAATCCTGATGATTTTTTAAAAAGATTTCAGCTACAGAAATAATGAAATTATAAACGAAAAACAATGTTTACATTTTTGCACCGTTAAATCAATTGAAATTTAATGTAGCCAACAACAAGTTATGACTAGAGGCTTTTTTTTTTTTTTTTAAATCTATGAAAAATCAATTAATGGTCTGATTTTCATGAAAATTTTCATAATTGCTTACCTTTTAATGAAATATGTCTGAAATATTTTTTTTCTAAAATATATTAGGAGAAATGTTTTTACGAGGTCTACCCCCCCCCATTTTATTTTATGAAATATTAAAAAATGAATCGACAAAAAACGATTTTTACATTTTTTTCTATAAAGATAAGAGTCTGAATAATTATATCAGAAGATTTTTATAAGTCTCAACGTGAGTTTTTTTAGTAAAGAACCATGCATACAGAATTCTGCTAAAAAATATCAATAAAGAAACTGACCGTGTCGTAAATAAATGGTCTGTTTTACTTATTTTCAAGATAACGGTGAGTAATTTTTCCTCAATCGGATAATTTGATCTTTGAATTAACTGTTTTTCTTCGTAACAAATCTTTGTTCGTTATTTCTTTTTTGCGAGATTAAATTAAAAAAAGTTCAAAAATATTACGTTTTATCCTTCAAAACTGATCACGTGACCTATTTTGTGGTACCTAAAAATATATCCTAAAAATATGAGATACTATGGAATAAACATTGAAAGACATATCTCCCAAAATTAGTTATGTAACTTACATTAAAAAAATCAATGTTTAAAAGTCCTCAATACGCTTTATTTAAATTATGATACTTATTTTTTATTAGAATTTTTTTTCTTTTTCAATTTAAAAAAATATTTTGCCAGATAAATTTATGTTGTCTGAGATGAACGTTCAGTACACATGCTTGTTTTATTTCTGGGTAATAAAGGACTATTTGCTCGTAAATTCCTACCATAAGATAAACTGAACCCCCATTTTATGTCCGTGTTTTTACAATAAATGTTTTATTTTTCTTGCACCCGTTATGTTACAATACTAAATATATTTTCTTTATTTATTTTAATATTCACTTCAATGTGTATATTCTAAAAGCTTTTATTTTGTGAGAATGCTTAGTATTTAAAGATAAATATGAACAAATTGAGATAGATATGAAGATGGATAGTTTTGAATAGACTGAGCTGGGTCGTTATTTTAATAGTCACCGGTAGCAATTTTTGAGGCAGGAGACCGGGACGCACTTCCTCATAAATTACCAAAGAATCTAACAACACTATACCTTCTTAAACCTCCTAGTTTGATCACAAAATAATTTAACTTTCCAAGTATACCGCAAACCAACAAAAACGACTGCTGTGTGTATTAATAGGGCACTGTGGTAGATAACAGACTAAGAGGGGTATTATTCGGTGATATTTCATAGGTAGGATCTTTTATTAGATACCGGGGGTGGGGGATTAGTGTATTTGTTTTTTGTATGTTTTTTTTTGTTTTGTTTTTTTTTTTACAAAAAAACGTATTTGACGGCCTATAGGAAGCCCTATTTTTCCAAAATTTTGGCTAAAAAAAATTTCCCTGCGTCTTATACATAGTAGGTGAAGTTTGAGACCTCCCATAGGCCGAGGCTAATCTTCTCTATGATGCTCACTAACCAGCTAACACTCAGTACTTTTACCTACCCTAAACTCCATGCATCCTTATTTATGCTGAATTGTTATAAAGTAAGTAAGTAAAGTCATCAGGCGGCCTAATGTCGGTATCAGCCAATCAACGAGGGAGTCTATCCCCTTTTCACTAGCGCTAGACCAAGGAGATTGTTTTTGCGTCTGAGGTGGAGCGTCACTCCTGCCATCAGCTCCTTACTTTACTGCACAGATCCCTGTGCTACTCATACGCTGAGTTGGCGAGGCCCGGTATCAAACTAGGGACCTTGTGGTTTCTAGCCGAACACTCTACCGACTGAGCTAACCTGGCCCTTTTTCAAGGTTAAAAGGAGTGTATGGTAGACTATTTTCATCAATAGGCTAAACTTGCAAATTGGTCGGAAAGTTTTTTGGTGGTCCCCCATGAATTGGGTTACAGTTTAGGGGTTTGCGGATTAAGGTTGTTTTTTTTTATTATGTATTGCTTAAAAAAAAAAAACAACAACAACAAAAAACCCAAATTACTATACATTTAATGTTGAAAAATATTTTTTTAAACCAAGTTTAATTGAAATTATACATTGCAATACTAACACAAACAACTGAGACTAATGTGTCTACCGTTGGATTCAATAATTCATTTAAATCGTTAATTAAATGTATAGTAATTTTGGGTTTTTTGTTGTTGTTCTTTTTTTTAAGCAATACGTAATTAAAAACAACCTTAATCCCCTAAAACCGTAACCCAATTCGCAAAAAGTTAATTCATAGACTGTAGTTAAACTGTCATTGGGGGACCACCAAAAAATTTTCCATTTTAATTTTCCGACCAATTTGCAAGTTTAGCCCAACAATATATGCTTAAATACACTAAAAACTTTTTTTCCTGAATCTGACCTGCTGAAATGGGGTGCGTCTATATTGCCGTCAAATCTCCAAAATTGCCAAAAGGCCGAGGGCGTCCTGGCGTCACTCAGCAAGACCTTTGTCAGCCGCTCACCGGCTATCTATTTGAAGCTGTACAAAGCTATGGTATGGCCACACTTGGAGTTTGCATCACCAGTCTGGAACCCCTATCTTTCTCAGAATATTAACCTCCTAGAAACTGTACAGAGACGTGCAACCAAGCGAGTACCCTCCATCAGGAATCTGCCATACTCTGAACGTCTCGCAGCCCTGGGAATGGATTCTTTGAAACTTCGGCGTCTGGCAACTGACCTGGTAAATGCTCATAAGGTCATTAATCATCTTAACAACAGCAACCTTGAGCACCTTTTTGATCTCCATCTCTCCAATACACGTGGGCATCCCTACAAAATCAGAAAACAGCACTGTTCACGTGACTTTCGGAAACATTTTTTCACGCTCAGAATTGCGGAGACATGGAATAAACTGCCCGCATCTGTTGTAGGCTGCCAGAGCACTGAAACTTTCAAAGCCTCCATGCTTCCTGTAGTCCGCCAACACTATACCTGATGCCACTCTACACATGCACACACATACATGCATATTACTACCGTGAACTGTTCATGTTCCTGACACTACATTATTCTGTGTACTTGACATGAGACTTTGATGAGTTGTGGTGCACCTGAGCACTGTACAAAATAAATTACATTATTTATTTAAATACGGTAAGTAACAATTACACTAATGATGTAAATATAAACCTATAATAAATACTGTTAACTATTTATTTATTTTTTAAGCTGGTAGTCAATAGGTACCTCCAATTTACCCCCCCCCCTCCTATATTTAACACAATGAAACTTGCATAAAGATTAATATTATCTTGAAAATTTTGGTAATCTGAACATTACCTACATAAATGAGAGTAACCTCCCCTTGTTTGTTTCACTTTGAGGAAGCCGTATGTTTTGGTCGGCCATTTTCATTTCACCGTAAATCTACACTGTTGATGAAATTATGTTTGAAATAGGTTTTTCTTAAAATATATTAGGGAAAATCTTTTTTACGAGGTCTCCCCCAACCCCATTTCATTTTATGAAATCTGAAAAAAAAAAAAAAACGAAGTGATAAAAAACGATTTTTAAATTTTTCCATAAAGATAATAGTCTGAATAATTATATCAGAAGATTTCTTTGAAAAATAATTTTTTCTTGGCAATTTATATTTTTCATTTCCATAATTTTGGGGTGCATCTTATTTCCAGAATTTTTAACAGCATCTTTTCCCTTTCCAGAATTTTTGACTGCATCTTTTCCATTTTCAGAATTTTTGACTGCATCTTTTCCATATCCAGAATTTTTGACTGCATCTTTTCCATATCCAGAATTTTTTTCGACAGCATTTTCCATTTCCAGAATTTTTTTCGACAGCATCTTTTCCATTTCCAGAATTTTTTTTCGACAGCATCTTTTCCATTTCCAGAATGTTTAAGATAGGTTTTTCCTCAAATATATTAGGGAAAATCTTTTTTACGAGGTCTCCCCCAACCCCATTTCATTTTATGAAATCTGAAAAAAAAAAAAATTTTTGACTGCATCTTTTCCATTTCCAGAATTTTTGACTGCATCTTTTCCATTTCCAGAATTTTTGACTGCATCTTTTCCATTTCCAGAATTTTTCGACAGCATCTTTTCCATTTCCAGAATTTTTGACGCATCTTTTCCATTCCAGAATTTTTAACGCATCTTTTCCATTTTCCAGAATTTCAACAGTATCTTTTCCCTTTCCAGAATTTTTCAAACAGCATCTTTCCCTTTCCAGAATTTTTCAACAGCATCTTTTCCCTTTCCAGAATTTTTCAACAGCATCTTTTCCCTTTCAGAATTTTTCAACTGCATTTTTCCATTTCCAGAGTTTTTTCCAACAGCATCTTTTCCATTTCCAGAATTTTTCAACAGTATCTTTCTATTTCCAGAATTTTTCAACAGCATCTTTTCCATTTCCAGAATTTTTTTCAACAGCATCTTTTCCATTTCCAGAATTTTTCAACAGTATCTTTTCTATTTCCAGAATTTTTCAACAGCATCTTTTCCATTTCCAGAATTTTTTTTCTTTTCCATTTCCAGAATTTTTTTCAACACATCTTTCCATTTCCAGAGTTTTTTCAACAGCATCTTTTCCATTTCCAGAGTTTTTTTTCAACAGCATCTTTTCCATTTCCAGAGTTTTTTTCAACAGCATCTTTCCATTTCCAGAGTTTTTCAACAGCATCTTTCCATTTCCAGAGTTTTTTTCAACAGCATCTTTTCCATTTCCAGAGTTTTTTTTCAACAGCATCTTTTCCATTTCCCAGAGTTTTTTTCAACAGCATCTTTTCTATTTCCAGAGTTTTTTTTCAACAGCATCTTTTCTATTTCCAGAGTTTTTTTTCAACAGCATCTTTTCCATTTCCAGATTACTATCTCCAGCTGCTGTAAAACACAGCAACCCTTTTCGACAAGATCCCGGATGATATCCATCAAATATGAATCCTGGCAGGATGTGCTTCAACCCCTGGGCACGTTGCACACTACAAGCAAAAACCCTGTCACCCATAAAAGCAGACCTCAGACAATTCAGCATCTTCCTGCCTGTAATCTGTCCACTTTATGTGGCCTGAAACATCCCGCCAGCCTTTTCAACTCAGGATCAAATGGAGGTATAATCAGTGCACTCTCACCATTGACAGCCTCACCCCAAGGGCAACAGTATTTCACCCAGAAGCGCCATTATTCTGCGGATTCCATTTACAAATTATTTTCGCCGGAATTCATTCCGATAAAGGTATCACATGATTTACTCGTTTACATTCACACGTTAACGGGTTTGCCTTGGTGGGCCAGCATAGCGTTGGCCACAATCCTCTTGCGATCGTGTATAACTTTGCCGTTGGCTATCTATTCAAATTATATCCTTGCCCGAGTGGAAAATCTGCAGCCTGAGATACGGAAACTAGCCCACCGATTAAAGATCGAAACCGCTAAGGCCATCAGAGAATTTGGCTGGGACATGGAACATGCGAGACAACGATACAATTATTCGGTAAGTCTTGAAGATTGTCTTTGGTTTAAAAACATTTTTCATAATTTATTTATTTTATTTATAATTTATATTTATAATTATTTTATTTCATGGACCAAGTATCCAATAGGCACCCCCAAATCATCAACTTAACTCTTAACATCCTGTTGAGAATTTTCTAAGTCCAGAGCCCCATTCTTATAAGGATATATCAATAAATGGCTAAAAATGACCTTTTCATTTAAAGTTACCTGTTATTTCTCTTAAATCAAAGACTTCTAAATATGTTTGATATAACATTTAAACTAAGGCTATCGTTTGGGGTGGATTAGGAAAACAAATGTGACTTCCGGCCAGGTGGAATGAGGCGGTATAGGATGTTAAGAGTTTAATGAATGGTTCACATTTTAACTCATCACCGGTAACTTCCGCTTCCAAATTTTTGTAAACAAATGATTTTAATCAGAAGTTTATGGAGATGTTGAACTCACAATAAAGCAAATAAATAGATGGTTGGCACACGTAATCAAATTAAAATTCAATAGAAAAATCTTTTTTAAATAAATCTTTTTTAATCAGAAGTTTATGGGTATTTTTCAACACTTACAATAAATTTTTAAAAAAATGAAAGACGTTTTTATACTAAAATAGTTTTTACTTAATCAGAAGAGAAATGCAATTATACTTATTTAAATAAAAATACAGTTTTTATTTGCAAAATATTTTTATGTTTATTTAAATAAAAGGATGCTGTTCAGAAATAGTATCACAAAATTTGTAAAATTTGTTTTTATCAGATACAATATAAGTTCAAAAAATCATCTATTCGTTTATTTTCAAATATTTGAAAGCCGAAGTTACCGGTGATGAGTTAAAAGATGAACCTTTCATTAAGTTGATGATTTGGGGTGCCTATTGGATACTTGATCCATTTTTATAAACACTTTCTGTTCAATCAATAGTTTAATTTAAATTTTCAAACCTATTTAGTATTATTTGGACTATTGATCTCATCTTTATTGTTATCTGCAGAACGTTTCGGCTGATGTGTCCTCCAGCCTTCCTTATTGGAAATTCCATAATTAATTATCTCCCCCTGCCGCTAGGGGGCGAATCAGCAACATCGCATGTTGGCGCCAAAACCAAAAACCTTACTTAGGGAGCCGTTACCTTAGAGAGACATTAAAATAAACACTCTCATCACATAGCCGGGAAACAGGGCCCTCTTATCTACAGACCGTTGACCTGGACGGAGGCATTTTTTCAACACACACTTTCAAAGGCATTGTGTCCGCATACTACAAGGCGGTCACAATAGCACACTACAGAAGGCTGAAGACCAAATAGTCTACTCGAAAAGGGCCCATTCATCGTCATTTAAAGGAACTGTTACCCGGGCGAGAAGCTTCTAAAATAGCATCCCCCATCACTTATCACAGAACCAGTTACCAGGAAGAACGAGAAACGTGAAAACAAGCATTCCAGCAACAGAATACCCCTGTTATCACCACTACTCCAAGAACATTACTTAACTCAGATAAGTCTTGTAGAAAATACCATTAAAATTTGCAACAAGTTCTTGTATTATTTGTCAATACATGTATTAAATTTCCATTGTGTGTTTGTCTTCTTTGTCCGACAATTTGCCTACAATTACGGAGATATAAGAGCTCCTTCGAACCCCATAAATACTCTTATCCTAAGGTATTTCTTGTTGGACTCCCATGTGTCCAAATAGACACCTGGCGTAGTGGATATAGGCATTGAGTTAAGACAGTTCTATGAGATGCTTTAATCTGATCGGGGACATGAAATGAAAAGGTCCCAAAATGGAGCATAGCATCTTACTACTTCAAGTTAAGACCATTCCATGTACAATTCCAATGTATATAGGTTTTATTTCTAGGCTTGATTATTTGTATTATTGTCCTCGTCTTTATTGATATTTTAAGACTCATGGTTAATACACGAACATACAACTCCGACACGTGGTATTGGACATAACATCTTATTATAATGGAGATTGTGTGCTTTCTGTCTGTAACCGAAACTATATTACTACTCATATCACTATTCCCTTAGTTATTGACATCCACATTTTCCATGATTGTATTTTTATTTAAACCTCAATTATTAATAAAATTGTTTTACATTATTATTACTGTTAACTATGTCTACATACTGACAACATGCAATTATATTTATATATAAAACTAAATAGCAGTTTACAGTGTGAACAGAAAGGCTAATTTGCATATTGATATTAAAAATGTGATTTTATTAAATATATGCTTAGTATTATTGATTTCTAACTGTTTGATTTTATTTTAATGAATATAATCAAAAATCTCTTCAATGAATCTTAAACGAAATCCATTAACAAGAAAAAATAACTGTCATTTTATTCTTTACTTCCTCTTTTAACTTTAACTTAACTTTTAACTTAAATTAGAAAAAATAACAATGAAAGACGAGAGTGATGGAAGAGTAAGTTTCAGTTGTTCTATTTTTTATTATACTCCCTCTGTTTCAAATCTTTTATTATACTCCCTCTGTTTCAAATCTTTTTATCTGCATTCTTATTTAGTTTCATTAGCCTTTCTAATTTAATATAATATTTTATTACATTAAACTTAAATACTTGCACCCGGAGGGTACATATATTTGCTAGTTTTATATAATAAACAGCACATTTATACGACAAGATACAGTAACAATGAAATACATGTACATGAACATACAACAGTAGAGATAAAAGGACTGGAGAGTCCGTACATTAAAAATCACTTACTAGTGATGAGGGGCCGAAGCCCCCAGGAGAGTTGCATAGCGTTGGGAGCAGAAGCCCCCACCGAGAAGGGTGTGACAATGTGTCTAACCCATGTGGGTACCTACGAGAAGAGGTAGCAAAGAGCAGAAGAGTTTGGACCTCGCGCTTAAATACCAGAAGTCCCCTGGTGGTTGGTTCGGAAACCCAGTGGGAAGATAACTCTTCCAGTCAAAGGGAAGATAATCCCAACAATATAATCAATAAAGATGAGGACAATAGTCCAAATAATACAAATTATCAAGCCTAGAAATAAAATCTAACACATCCTAACTTGGTGGGAGATTGTGGTGAATACTACTTACTGTTCTTAGTTCGGACAACCGATTGTCCATGGCAGTCTTACTGACAACGTTTGTTTGAGAACAGAAGATTAGACAAGTTTTTTTTAAATTACTCACAATATTTTATTGTGGGTGTTGTTATTCCAGTGTTGTTGCCATTTTGTATGAAGGAATCTATTAATTTTAGGTTAATAAACTCTTCCTAATCAAACCCATCTTGGGAGGCTGGAGACCAACTTTAAGGAAGTCTAGAAAGGAACAAGTCATTGTGTCCCGATTATGCATTGGTCATACAAAACTAATGCACTCCTATATACTCAAGCAAGAACAACAACCACAATGTGAAACATGTCAAACACTTATTCATGGAATGCAGGTTTTTTGCTCACATTAGAAACCGTTATTTTAAAGCAAACAATATGAAAGATCTGTTTGAAAATGTCAACATGGAGGATATTCTCTTCTTTTTGAGGGAAACAAAATTATACCATAGAATATAGACATGAAACAAATCAATACCATACAACATAATCCCCAATAATGTTAACACTTTGTTAAAACCAATTACTAAAAGTATATATATAAATACACAATATGTATTACATCATAACCAGTAGGCATGACATAACCCCGGACGAATTGATATGCCGTTAAAATCAATAAACAAACAAATCACAATATTTTTTGGACAGACCTTATATTATTGTTGGATAAAAAAAAAAAAAAGTTTTGACAATTTTTTTTTTCTTCAGCTCTGACGTCACAGAGTTTCAAGAATGTTCTGGGGTGTTTCCTTTTAACTTTTGAGTTTTGTTCTATAATCAATTTTCGTAATACATAACATACCGACATTTTTGGACAGACCTCATATTATTGTTGGATTAAAAAAAAAAAAAAAAAGTTTTGACAATTTTTTTTTTTTTTTTTTTTTTTTCTGCTTTGCTCATCCAGATGAAAAAAGTGATTCGAGATCTGTACATACAAGAAAATTGTCATCCTGGAAAATCGACCGTATTAATTTGGATCCAGCTGCCCCTATGGATGGCGCTGTCATTTACTTTTCGGTATATGACTGGTTTTGCACCAATAATGGAAATTGGTAAGTGGTCTTTTTTTTTTTTTTTTTAAATGAAAAAAAAAAAAAAAATTTTTTTTTATTAAATAGGAATCAAATTTTGAGAGAAGCAGCCATTTAACTCCTGTAGAAGAATTCTAATTACCGTCGAATTGGCAGACAAGGCAACAAGGAAGCTGTAACCCAATACAGATCTTACATTGCTGCAAGCCTACTGCAATATTGTTATGTAGCCCCATTGGTAATTTATGAGGAAGTGCGTCTCGGTCCCTTGCCTCCGAAATTGCTGCCTGGCAGGTCTTCGGTAATCTGAACATTAGCTACATAAATGAGAGTAATCTCCCCTTGTTTCTTTCACTTTGAGGAAGCCATATATTTTGGTCAGCCATTTTCATTTCACCGTAATCAATACAACTACATGTTTTAACACAAAAATATCATAAAATGTGTTTTTGATAACAATTAAGTTCATTTCAAATAATGCACAAGCACAATTAAGAACATGTTTTAATGATATTTTTGTATTAAAACATGCAGTTGTATTGATTCAAACAAATTCATATTTTTAGTGTAGATTTATGGTGAAATGAAAATGTCCGACCAAAATATATGGCTTCCTCAAAGTGAAAGAAAAAGGGGAGGTTACTCACATTTATGTAGCTAATGTTCAGATTACCGAAGACCTGCCAGGTGCAAGACTCGATGCTGTCATGATAATGATAGTTGTTACGTGATTGATAGGTGGCCTATTAATTATGTATGTAAGTGAAACATAGATTTTAAAATAACACCGTCCTGTCGGCTGGGGTGTTAAAATGCATCGACTGCACCTCTGCAGAGGGGTAAGACTCCCCCAATGGGGCCACCTGTTGGCAGTGGGTGGCGACCCATGATGCTTAAGGATAGAGCCCAGGTGGATGAGCAGTTCATGACATGCAATACTCCACTTTGGCCCTATCTTGGGCTAGACGGGGTCGGAGAGGCCCCTCCGATCAATCGGCTGGTCACGTCAAGCCCTAGCACCTATATGATTTTCCCAACCCTATTGCCCTTATGGCAAGCCCCAATCCCTTTTATCATATGGGTAGAAGGCGGTGGCTGCGGGTCTACATGTCCTGGGAATGACGTTAACTCTATCTGATGGTGAGGTTCCAGTTCTGGAGGTTTGGGGAATGTGCAGCCCCCTTCATCACCATTGCTCCCTGGTCCACTCTGACCCAGGGTGGTAGTACCTGTTAGGGTCCCATCTATAGGTTAAATAGAAAAATGTGTTTATAAAAAATTGAGAATCCATTAAGAATTAATTTATT
This sequence comes from Doryteuthis pealeii, assembly GCA_023376005.1. Classification (NCBI taxonomy): domain Eukaryota; kingdom Metazoa; phylum Mollusca; class Cephalopoda; order Myopsida; family Loliginidae; genus Doryteuthis; species Doryteuthis pealeii. The sequence continues at coordinate 38,582,792 of CM042181.1, read as the reverse complement.
TCAAAACTTTATTGGCTATTAAATGACCCACTGAGGTTTATATGCCGTAAAAAAAACAAACCAAACAAACCAATTTAAAATAACAGTTAGTGGGAAAACACAGATGGGATGATGGACATCCCTTAACCCTGTGTTGACCTATGCTTCTGGTTTGCCCGTGGGAGCCGTATGAAAAAGTTTGATTTCTAAATTGTTAATTTATTTAATATAAAGATTTAGAAGGCAATTTACAATGCAATATGTGTTGAATTTATTTAACTTTTATTTTCTTCTTTTTTTTATTTTTTATTTTTTTTTTTTTTTAGGACGAATTAGATAAGGAGAGTAAGGTCGAACAAAGTAAGAAAAGGAGAGTAAGAGTGGGAAAGGGAGTGTGAGAGAGATAGAGTAAAGTAGAGAGAATTATATGAGAGCAAGAAAAAAAAGAAAAAAGAAAACAAAAGTTAAATAAATTCAACACATATTGCATTGTAAATTGCCTTCAAAATCTTTATATTATACACACACACAATGCTTCAATGATACTATAAAGAAACAAACTTTGTTTATTTATTTATTTTTTCAGAAAGTTCAATTGTCCACCCTGAACTTGCTCAAGAAGGAATGCTGTTTTTCAAGGACCTGACACTCCCAGACAGCACTTGGGTTTTACCAATTACGTTAGGACTTGTGAATTTGTCCATCATTGAAGTAAGTAATCATATTAAAAATAAATAAAAAAATGGACTCTCCCATCGATTTTTGACATATGAGGGTTCATACACACAATGAACTCCCACACAGGGATTTGTTTATAGTGGTGAAGGCTTGTGTTGGACCATCCACACTTTTTGGCACAGTCGATAGAAAGAATTGGTGCATCAAGGGTTGCCACAAACCCAATCAACGACCGACCTCAGGAATTTTGAATTCAGAGTTATCCCTCTCCTAGACTGGTTACCTACCCAAGGCTGAAGGGCCCAGTCTGCCCTACTATTTAACCCATAGCTGGAGGGAGAATATATGGATTCATACCTTTCTCAAGGGCATTAGCGGTATGTGAAATGCCAACAGCTTCGTCTAGGAATTGAACTCGAATCAACGAGTCCATTTTCTACGACTCTAATCACTGGCCCACGCGCCTCCACATATAACCATATATATATATATATATATATATATATATATATATATATAACACTAAAAGTGGAGGAATCATATGTAATTAGGGAGGTAATTTTTATTATGGAATAAAATATAAAATACAGGGGGATACACGAAGGCCCCCTCTGTTTTAGATCTTTTTATTTGCATTCTTATTTAGTTTCATCTGTGTTTCTAAATTTATATATATTTTATTACATCAAATTGTCACTAATCAAATGACTAATTGGACATCTCATTTCAGTGATATTTTTCTTATTTAAAAAAAAATGTGACAATAAAAAAGTTATATCGAATTAATGGACCTAAATTCCACCATTGTAATTCACCCCGAAAGAAAAACAATATAAAAAATCAGGGAATTAACCAAATTTAATGAAATTTTCAGTGTTGATATATTGATGAACTAGGAGCAGCTACCCAGCATCACCTGGGTAGAGTTTTTTTTTTAAATTTAATCTCATACATCCATTATTACTGAATCGTGAGTTGGTTTCCAACAGGATGTCTCATTAAAATCCCCCCGTAAAAAAAGACCTTGTGCTGATCTAGCCACTCTGAAAAGAAAAATTAACATCAACTATTTACAACATTAAATGCAAAAAAAAAAAATTCTATGCTGTTATCATTTAAATTTCTTTTTTTTAAAATTATCTTCACAAATATAAATCAAATCTTCATTATTTTTGCTCAAAAACCAAGATATGATGATAGTGAATGTGTATATATATTTACTTTGTCGTTAATTGTTTTAGTTTCATAGTTTCATCCGTACATACATACACACCAACTGCCCTTTATATAGAGATAGAATAGATAAAAGATAAAATGGACCAGTTATTTTATTTAAAAACTTTTACATTTTTTCAGGTCAGTTAACTTTGAACCACGTATCTTTTAAGAATCTGTGTTACGCCTCAAGGATACGTGGTACTAAAGTTTCATTAAATTCGGTTAATTCCCCGATTTTTTTTTTTTTTTTTTTTTTTTTCTTTCGGTGGGTGACATATGATGGTGGAATTTAGGTCCGTTAAGTTCGATTTAACCATAAAAAATTAGGCTGTTTTTTGGGGGGAACAGATTAATGTCATTTCAGTTGATTTCAATCTAGAAAACTGATTTGATATACGAGTAAATTGAGTTACTATCAGAAATAAATAAACTCATAAGTGAAGATACCTCTGTAGAAAAAAAAAAAAATCGATTGTTGAATTATCTCCCTTACACCATGTTCAATTTGGTACTTACTTAGGCTAGACGGGCAGGCAGGTGAACGGAGAGGCTGGTCACGTCAAGCCCTAGCACTTATACGATTGTCCCAACCCTATTGCCCTTATGGCAACTCCCAACCCTTTTTATCATATGGGTGCTAGAAAGTGGTGGCTGAGGGTCTTCATGTCTTGGGAATGATGTTAAACTCTATTTGATGGTGAGGTTTCAGTTTTGGAGGTTTGGGGAATGTGGAGCACCCCTTTATCACCATTGCTCCCAGGTCCACTCTGACCCGGAGTGGTAGTACCTGTTAGGGTCCCATCTAAGGGTTAAATAGAAAATTTGTTTTTGAAAGAATTGAGTTTTAATAATTTTCTACCAAACTATTGCTACAAATCTTTCAAAACTTTGCCAGCATTAAATGACCCACGGAGGTTTGATATGCCGTAAAACAAAACAAACAAATGGTCGCTAATGAATGGACACCTCACCTGGTTTTAGGGTTAATGAGCCTGATTAGAAGACCATTGCATTTAAAAATCTACACTATACTTCCTTACTAAAATGATAGGCTATGCCTATAACCATTATGTTACATACTCATTCTTAAGTTCTTTTCATGCCTTTCTATTCTACCTTCTGTCATGTGTCTATGTTAATTTTAAAATCTACACTATACTTCCTTACTAAAATGATAGGCTATGCCTATAACCATTATGTTACATACTCATTCTTAAGTTCTTTTCATGCCTTTCTATTCTATCTTCTGTCATGTGTCTATGTTAATTTTAAAATCTACACTATACTTCCTTACTAAAATGATAGGCTATGCCTATAACCATTATGTTACATACTCATTCTTAAGTTCTTTTCATGCCTTTCTATTCTACCTTCTGTCATGTGTCTATGTTAATTTTAAAATCTACACTACACTTCCTTACTAAAATGATAGGTTATGCCTATAACCATTATGTTACATACTCATTCTTAAGTTCTTTTCATGCCTTTCTATTCTATCTTCTGTCATGTGTCTCTGTTAATTTTAAAATCTACACTATACTTCCTTACTAAAATGATAGGCTATGCCTATAACCATTATGTTACATACTCATTCTTAAGTTCTTTTCATGCCTTTCTATTCTATCTTCTGTCATGTGTCTATGTTAATTTAAAATCTACACTATACTTCCTTACTAAAATGATAGGCTATGCCTATAACCATTATGTTACATACTCATTCTTAAGTTCTTTTCATGCCTTTCTATTCTATCTTCTGTCATGTGTCTATGTTAATTTTAAAATCTACACTACACTTCCTTACTAAAATGATAGGCTATGCCTATAACCATTATGTTACATACTCATTCTTAAGTTCTTCTCACACCTTTCTATTCTATCTTCTGTCATGTGTCTATGTTAATTTTAAAATCCACACTAACTTTCCTTACTAAAAAGATAGGCTATGCCTATAACCATTATGTTACATACTCATTCTTAAGTTCTTCTCACACCTTTCTATTCTATCTTCTGTCATGTGTCTATGTTAATTTAAAATCTACACTACACTTCCTTACTAAAAAATAGGCTATGCCTATAACCATTATGTTACATACTCATTCTTAAGTTCTTCTCACACCTTTCTATTCTATCTTCTGTCATGTGTCTATGTTAATTTTAAAATCTACACTACACTTCCTTACTAAAAAGATAGGCTATGCCTATAACCATTATGTTACATACTCATTCTTATGCAATATAATGGTTATAGGCATAGCCTATCTTTTTAGCACCAAAAATTGTTTAGTGGATAATGATTACCTCATAATAATAGCCACAAATTCGAATTTTTCTCCCAGGTAACATGAGGTCTCCTTGATGTTAAAACTTATATCTTTTGTTTTGTAGATCCATGCTTTACAGAGGACCAACTCAACGTTTCTTACGAGCGTTATCACTAATGTTGTCAGAGGATTAAGTATTTTCATGATTCCCATCGGAGCTTCTGTTCCAAGTGTAAGTAAAAGAATCCATTAGTACTAGTTTAAAATATGACCTGCCAGTATGTATATGTATATGTGTGCATGAGTATATATATATATATATGTGTGTGTGTGTGTATGTATGTATATATATATATATATATATATATATATATATATATATATATTATTAACTAATTAATTTTCAAAATTAGGTATGACTTCAATTAAGCACATATCCTCCAAAAATTGTCGGCTAAAAAAGCCATATCAAATAAACACATTGTTTGTTTACTTACTCTCATACTGTTGTGTAGCAAGTCAATAAAAAGTGGAATATAAATAAGTTCAAAAGCAAATGAATCTAGGAATGGCCAGCTAGTGTAATGGTTAGAGTCTCCACCTGTCAGCTTGGCAGGTAAGGTTTCGAGTCACACACGGAGCAGTTTCCCATGTCTATAACCTTGCTGATGAGACCTAATAAGTCGAAATGTACATTCAGGGATTGACATTTTCTCGATTTGTTTAGCCTTACACTTCAACATATATGCCCGCCTAAATTCATTAATTATTAACTAAAAGTCATATCAAATAAACACAGTGTTTGTTTACGTACTCTCATAAGTTGTGTGTATATATATATATATATAAAAAGTGAACCCGACTGTATGTATAGAAAGTTTTTAGAAAAAACAAGAAGTTATTAGTTTTCTGACAGATCTGTTTCGACCTTTTAATAAAGCGGTCTTTTTCAAAGCAACTATATTTATGAAGGAAAGACGGAATAAATAAACCGTTAATCACGAGGTACAAACAAACGGTCTTGTTCAGGGCCGGAATTTTATCACAAAATACGCTTTTTCAAACATTTTAAAAATTCTGGCCCTGAACGAGAGCGTTTGTTTGTACCTCGTGATTAACGGTTTATTTATTCCATCTTTCCACATAAATATAGTTGCTTTGAAAAAGACCGCTTTATTAAAAGGTCGAAACAGATCTGTCAGCAAACTAATAACATAAAGGATAACTTACCAGTAAAAATATTGTGTTGGTTTCAATATTTGGTTGGTATAAGTCAGTGTTATAACAAATATAAAGTGCTCAATACATGAGTAGAGCATTTTATTATTATAGTGTGTACAGAAATAACCTACTCTATTTTCACCATAAGGATCTTCAGGGTTAAATCCACTGAATTAATCAAGATATTGATTAATTACAGACAAGATAATTACAGTTAACAAGATATTGATTAATATTTTGATTAATTCAGTGGATTTAACCCTGAAGATCCTTATGGTGAAACTCAAATAGGTTATTTCTGTACACACTATAATATGTGTGTGTGAGAGTGAGCGTGTGTGTGAGAGAGCATATGCGTGTGTGTGAGAGCATATATATATTTACCAAACCCTACGCACGAGCAGGATATGACACAAGGTCAATTTCTTAAGCGGAGTTTAACAGGTTTGAATTCAGAGTTTTCCTTCTCCTAGACCGGTTGCCTAACCAAGGCTAAAGAGCCCAGTCTGCCCTGCTATTTGCCCATAGCTGGAGGGAGAGTAGGATTCATACCTTTCCCAAGGGTATTAGCGCTAAGTGAAATGCAATTACCATGTCCAGGATTTGAACTTTGACCATTACACCACGCACTTCCTACTGTGTGAGAGCATATATGTGTGTGTGTGTGTGTGTGAGTATATGTGTGAGCAGGAGCATGTGTGTGTGTGTGTGTGTGTATGTGAGCATATGAGTATAATATATATATAATATATATATATATATGTATGTGAGCATATGTGTGTATGAAAGAGCATGTATATCACTCAACTCATCAAAGCTATATTGGTAATCTGAACATTAGCTTCATAAATGAGAGTAACCTCCCCTCGTTTATTTCACTTTGAGGAAGCCGTTATGCTTTAGTTTGGCCATTTTCATTTAACCGTAAATCTAACTGAAAATACGAATTTGTTTGAATCAATACAACTGCATGTTTTAAACACGAAAATATCATAAAACGTGTTCTTGATTGTGCTTGCGCATTATTTTGAAATGAACTTAATTGTTATTAAGAACACATCGTTTTATTTTTTTGTCAAATTTTAAAAAATTTTTTGTCTCCTCTTTTTCAGTGTATGTGTTGGTACTGGCTTTGTTCGAGCCTCTATGGATTGTCACAGAACCTCGCCTTTCAGTTACCCGTCAGTGCGCCGAGCCGTGGGGATCCCCCCCACCATCCACATCTGATAAAACCGTTTCAAAGACTCTATGTTGCCGCCAAAGCAAAATATTCTTTAAAAAGGTGGAGAAAATCTCAGGATGATTGATTTCCTTTCGTTATTAGTCGATTCGGTTAGAATAATTGAGCTGATTTGTTTAATGTTGAATGATACACGGGTGAGTCAAAAGTTTTGCAATATTTTAGTAGCATGAGCCGCTTTTGCCCCAAGTTTTGTAAAAGTGACAAACCACACTGAAATGTGAGTTGCTAATATATAAGCAAGCCGTTTGCTGCTGAAAATTAACGTATGAATAAGTTCATCTACCGCTCACACTCTCCGATCTCTCTCTTTACACTCGCAGATAAAAACTTACTTATATAAAAGTAGTTAATCAAGATATATAGAGAGAGGGTGAAAGTGACAGGTAGAATGTGAATGTGTGTAAATAGCTATATTTATCTCCCAATAACACCAAAGCATTGTGTACATCAGGGTAAAATAGGAATCAAAGTAATACTTGAGGACAAGATAGGTAACAATACTTGAGGTAACATAGGTAACATAATACTTGGGGACAAGATAGGTAACATAATACTTGAGGTAACATAGGTAACAATACTTGATGACAAGATAGGTAACAATACTTGATGACAAGATAGGTAACATAATATTGAGGACAAGATAGGTAACAATTATACTTGAGGTAACATAGGTAACAAATATACTTGGGGACAAGATAGGTAACAATTATACTTGAGGTAACAGGTAAAAAAATATACTTGGGGACAAGATAGGTAACATAATACTTGAGGTAACATAGGTAACAAATATACTTGGGGACAAGATAGGTAACATAATACTTGAGGTAACATAGGTAACAAATATACTTGGGGACAAGATAGGTAACATAATACTTGAGGTAACATAGGTAACATAATATTGAGGTAACATAGGTAACATAATACTTGGGGACAAGATAGGTAACATAATCTTGAGGTAACATAGGTAACAATTATAATTGAGGACAAGATAGGTAACATAGGTAACAAATATACTTGAGGACAATCTTCAGGTAACATAGGTAACATAATACTTGAAGACAAGAATAATTGAGGACAAGATAAGTAACAAAAAAAAAAGGTTGAGAGCCATTGCGGTAGCTTATGCTGACTGAATCTCTGCAGAAGGCAAGACCACCCTTCCCCCACCAAAGGGTCCACCTGTTGGCCATAATAGCAATTCGTAATACCTGAGTGCCAGATAATTAAGCTGATTTTGTTTGTTAGATTTGAATGATAAAAAGGTGAGTCAAAATTTTGCAAATATTTTAGCAGCATGTGAACTGTTAATTGGGATGGGTGGGGGTACACCAGAGTAAAATAGAATGAAAGCGGCCGTAGGTAACAAAACAAAGTTGAGAACCACTACAGTAGAATATGCAGATGGGTAAGACCACTCCACCGAAAGGGGTCCACTGTTGGCCATAAGTGCAATTCATAATACTTGAGGACAAGATCCTAGTGGCTGAGCAGTCAGAAGGGTGAGTCAAAAGTTTTGCAATATTTTAGTAGCAAGAGGCACTATTTGTGTCCTGGGTGCTTTTGGCAAGTTTTATAAAAGTGACAAACCACAATGGACTGTGGGTCCGGGGAGGTGGGGGGGGGGGTCACAAGAGTAAAACAGAACCAAAGGGGACCATAGGTAACCAAAAAAATATATGCTGACTGCATCTCTGCAGAGGGGTAAGACCACCCCACCTCACCGGGCCACCTGTTGGCTATTAATGGCAATTTATAATGTCTGATGATGGGATCCTGGTAACTGAGCAATATATATATATATATATATATATATGGAGGTGCGTGGGCTAGTGGTTAGTCGTTGAAAATGGACTCGTCAATTCGAGTTCAATTCCTAGAGAGGCTGTTTGCATTTCACATAGCACTAATACCCTTGGGAAAGGTATGAATCCATATATTCTCCCTCCAGCTATGGGTTAAATAGTAGGGCAGACTGGGCCCTTCAGCCTTGGGTAGGTAACCAGTCTAGGAGAGGAATAACTCTGAATTCAAAATTCCTGAGGTCAGTCGTTGATTGGGTTTGTGGCAACCCTTGATGAATCAATTCTTTCCTATCGACTGCCAAAACGTGTGGATGGTCCAACACAAGCCTTCACCACTATAAACAAATCACTGTGTGGGTGTTCATTGTATGAACACTCATACGTCGATCAACAGCTGAGTCCATCATATATATATATATATAATTTGGTCCAGGCCGACAAAATATATTTAATTATAAAAATACTATGATTTTTTAACATCAAATAGCTATGGGGTGGGGGGTCCACCAAAATAAGAATAAGAATCAAAGGGGGCCATAGTTAAGTTCGATTTAACCATTAATTCTCTGTACCAACTAGCTACAGTTTGAACTCGACTCTGTAGTCCATATCATTTACTGGTTTCATTGTATGAATACAACTTTCTTGTAGGGGAAAATATCTTCACTTACAACAATTTTTTTTTTTTTTTTTTTTTTTTTAAAGTTAAATGCACGTCCAATTTAAAAGATACTAGCAGGACCTGTGGATATACTACAGTATAATTTAATTATGACGTTTCATGTTTACTTAAGAGCTATTGCTAAATAGCTCAATATGTAAAAAGTATAATAATATTTATTTAACTCTTTCACTCTTTTCTTTCTGTCCTTATTTTCATCTTTTCATTATGTTCAATTAAAACAGATTAGTGTCCTCGCTTCAATGTGCTCACACCCTCTCTTTATCTTTCCCCTACTCTTTTTTCTCTCTCATTATATTTTTCTGTGTAGCATATCTTTTTACTTCCCTTTCTTTCTTTATAATAAAAACTGAATGGTTCATTATTTAGTTGAGGTGACAAAGTGTCAGCGGACACCACGATATATTGTGCCTTTTTGCACAACAAATTTAAATTTATAAAGTATGTTCCCAAATTAAACTACTATGCAGCTTTCAAATCACACATGCAGTGAAGCAATGCGCAACCTGTCAGTGCACCATCTACCACAATACTACCAATTACAGCCAGTATCTATCATTCCTTAAACTGCTTTCACAGTACACCGTGATCTCCCCCGCGACGGAGTTCAAACCAGCTCCTCCAGAATACAGAGCCGAGACTCTACCCCTGAGCCACCACGAAGCTTGCCAAATCAAACTATTTATGATAAACGCGTAGCTATATAACCATAGTATGTCTTGTAGTTACATCTTCTACATTACAGAGGACAAGGTCACCTCCAGAGCAACGACTTCCCAACATGATCCTGACTAAATGGGCATGGAAATATATATTTATTTATTTATTTATTTATTTATAATTAATAATACAAATGAATACTTTTCATTTGTATTATAAATAAATAAATAAAGCTCTTACATAAGTAATTGAGCCCTCTATAATCATTTTCTCCAATAATAATAATAATAATAATAATTTAACCTAAACTTTATATATATATATATATATATATATATATATATATATATATATATATATATGAGAGAGAGAGAGAGAGAGAGAAATTATATGCAACAAAGGCATGACATAACCCCAGACGATTTGAACTTGTATATCATAAATTCCCAAATTAGGCTACTATGCAGCTTTCAAATCACACATGCAGTGAAGCAATGCGCAACCTGTCAGTGCACCATCTACCACAATACTACCAGTATCTACCATTCTTCTTGAACTGCTTTAGTCACATGAAATGTACACACCACAAACAAGTACTACCAAAATATTGCAAAACTTTTGACTCGCCATTAATCTTGTGTGATGTGCTATTCATTTTTTTATTATTTTTTAAAATAAATCATATTCAGATATACAAAGTGTGATCTTTCTTATTTCTTAATGTCAATGAAACCTTTAAAACCAGGGGTTCCCACCCGTGATGCTTAAGGACGGAATCTTGGTGGATGAGCAGTCCATGACATGCAACACTCCACTTAGACCCTTACTTAGGCTAGACGGGCGGTCAGAGAGGCCCCCTCCGATCAATCAGCTGGTCACGTTAAGCCCTAGTACCTATATGATTGCCCCAACCCTATTGCTCTTATGGCAAGCCCTAACCCTTTTTATCATATGGGTGCTAGAAGGCGGTGACTGAGGGTCTACATATCCTGGGAATGCCGTTAAACTCTATCTGATGGTGAGGTTCCAGTTCTGGAGGTTTGAGGAATGTGGAGCACCCCTTCATCACTATTGCTCCCTGGTCCACTCTGACCCGGAGTGGTAGTACCTGTTAAGGTCCCATCTACACTCGTGAACAGAAAAAATTGGCTAAGATTGAAAGAAGGAAGAAAATAGATTTTTCGATATTTTTCAGGAATTTACTGAAATTTAACTGCAAATTCTTATTTTTCAGATCATTAATATTATAGTATATAATAATTTAGTGGTAAAAATGAGTCCTAAAAAGGTAAGACCGCATCTGGGCGAGGATATGAAAAACCGAATTGCAGGATTAAGGCAGTCTAATATGACTTACAAGCAGATTTTCGATATTTTGAAAAAAGAAAATGTGACATCTCTCTCTGCTGTGAAGCGAATTGGTCAAAGGTTCGAAATCGAAGGTTCAGTAAAAGGAAATCTGGATCTGGTCGCCCTAGAGTATCCACTGTGAAGGATGACCACAGGCTTAAAATGACTGTTTTGAAGTACCGAAAGAAAACTTATATTGACCATAGCAAACAATTCAAAACAGCGGATGGAAATTCCATTTCTAGAATGACAATATCTAGACGATTGAAGGAAATGGGATTTTCTTCAAAAAGGTGCGAAAAGAAGCCATTATTATCTAAGAAGAACATCAATGATAGAAAGACATTTGTCTCGTGTTATGGCAAGAAAGATACAGAATGGTTTGGAATGTTTTCTGGTCCGATGAATCAAGATTTTGTCTTTTTAGTGATGCTCCCGAACGCTGCAATCGAAGATCTGGAGAAAGATTATCACCAAGTTGCATAAAAACGACAGTGAAACACGGGAATGGAGGGATAATGGTATGGGGAACTTTTAATGCCGCAGGAGTTGGGGAACTTATTAGATGTGAGGCGTCAATCAATGCAAAGGAATACATTCGAATATTAGAAACAGGACTGTTTCCAAGTATCCAGAAGCTGGGAGTATCCATAACATTATTTTTCAACAAGATAATGCACCTGCACACACTGCTAAAAGTCACTAAGAAATGGCTTGCCAATAATTCAATTGATGTGATGTTTTGGCCTGGCCAAAGCCCCGATTTAAACCAATCGAGAATATTTGGGTCATAATATCTTGTGCATTGGCTGGAAGAACTTTTCGAACAAAGAAAAACTGTGGGAAGCTCTGCAAAAATGAATGGAAATAGCATCCCCTCTTCACAGTGTTCCAAGTTGGTTAGAGAGCATGTTAAAAGGATTAATCTTTTAAAGAAAATATTTCNCCTCCCCTGCAATTATACACATTATGAAAATGGATTTTATTTGATTAAATGTGAAGTTAAACCCTTTAGTTTTATTTGAAAGATACAATTTTTTTATGTTATACTTCTTCAAAACTGATATTGTTATATCATACTAAACAATTAACGGTGGGGGACATGAGGAAATTTGTGATAAAAAATTGGGTCATTGTACTAAAATCGTTGGGAACCACTGATTTACATGCTATATCTCTTTAAGAAAATAAGTCACATCTGAAACATTCATTCCAATATGATCTAATGTCGATTTCACCATCTATACATATATAAAGGGCAGTTGTGGGTTAAATCCTACTTAACGGACATAAATTCCACCATCGTATGTCACCCCGCCGAAAGAAAAAAAAATACTAAAATTCAAGGATTGAATTCAGTTATTTTATTTTAAAATTCTTACATTTTTTCAGGTAAGTTAACTTTGAACCACATAACTTTGAGGCGTAACACAGATTCACAAACATACGTGGCTCAAAGTTAACTGACCTGAAAGAATGTAAAAGTTTTTTTAAATAAAATAACTAGTGCATTATATCTTTTATTTATTAATGTATCAACACTGAAAATCTCATTAAATTTGGTTAATTCCTTGATTTAGTATTTTTTTTTCTTTAGGCGGGGTGACAACGATGGTGTAATTTATGTCCGTTAAGTTGGGTTTAACCGAGTTGTGTATATGTATGTACAAGAGTTTGTCAAAAAGTAATGCCATTTTCTTTCTTCATGTGAAGTTTTTTACAAAACTATGGCCTACATTGAGACCCTAACAAGGCTCATAGCAAGAATCTTGCCAATTGACAATGTCCTCCTTCTGCATGACAATGCTGACTACACACAAGCATCAGGACAAGAGAGAAAATCACCTCATTTGGGTGGACAACTTTACCGCATCCTCCATACTCACCAGATTTTAGAGCCTTCATCTCTTCGGCCCCATGAAAAAGGGTTTGAGAGGCAAACATTATCCAGTGACGAGGAAGAGAAATCTGTAGTGAAGAGGTGGCTCCAAGAACAGTCAACAGAATTTTACGGACCAGGGATACATGCTCTCAAAGATGGAACATTGCTATTGAGAGAAAACAGTGACTATGTGGAAAGTAGGGATGTGATCCACAGAGAACCAGCTTCATTTTGATGTAGGATACATGTTTCTGTGTTTGGTAATTATACCTCTACTAAACAAAATGCCATTACTTTTTGACACACCCTCGTTTGTATATGTGTGTGTGTATGTCTAGAGGAAACTATGAAAATAAAACAATTAACAACAACGTAAATATATATATTATATATATGGGAGAATATGTGCTTAATTGAAGTCAGACCTAATTTTTTGAAAGTTAATTCATTAATGGTTATTAGGTGGGATTTAACTACTTAAATGTAAGGCTAAACAAATCGAGAAATAGCCTTACATTTAAGTAGTTAAATCCCGCCTAATTAACCATTAATGAATTAACTTTCAAAAAATTAGGTCTGACTTCAATTAAGCACATATTCTCCCAAATACTGTCGGCTGAAAATAGCTAGATTTGTTTATATATATATATATATATACATTCACTATCACCAGAGCTTGCTTTTTGTGCAAAATAATGAGAATTTTATTTATATCTGGAAAGATATTTAAGAATTAGGATTTTAATAGTAAGAGAAGGGAAAGTCATTGGTTGCGTTCGTGATTAAAACATAAATCAATTATGTAAGACCAAAGCAATCAATGGATCTGCGAGACTAACTTTTTACCCCCCCCCCCCACACCTACCCAGGAGATGCTGGGTAGCCACTTCTAGCTTATAATAAATTTATCTTTTTTGGAATACTTTGTTTTTCAACATATGTATATATATGTATATATATATTTTTTGGAGGATATGTGCTTAATTGAAGTCACTAATTTTGAAAATTAATTAGTTAATGATTAATGAATTTAGGTGGGCATATATGTTCAAATGTAAGGCTAAACAGATCGAGAAAATGTCAATCCCTGAATGTACATTTCGACCTATTATTGACATTTTCGCAATTTTTAAGCCTTACATTTGAACATATATGCCCGCCTAAATTCATTAATTATTAACTAATTAATTTTCAAAAATTAGGTATGACTTCAATTAAGACACATATCCTCCAAAAATTGTCGGCTAAAAGCCATATCAAATAAACACAGTGTTTATTTACGTACTTTCATATATATATTTATATATATATGTGTGTGTATATATATCTATATATATGTGTGTATATATATATATATATTATATTAGGTGTTAGATTATATGTATGTATGGTGGATGCATATGGATTGTGTATGAGTGTTTTTTGGGGGTTTTTTGTTTTTTTTTATGGAAGATGGATTTACTCACTAACAATGCTCTGCGAATCTAGTTTGTTAACCATTAGACCACATGAGATGCCCATATTATAAATATCTCCCTCGGTCCAGTTTAAATATCTTATCATTTTTTTCATCTTTTTCGTTTAATGTTTTGTTTATTATTTACAGTAATTAAATTTAAACCTTACATACTTTTTGAATAGTCAGCCAGGCTTTCTTTTTCGTGTGTTTAATTAAAAAAAAAAGTTGTTTTTTTTTAAAAATGACAGGCACTTTTTTTTGGAAAAATGTATTATGAAATTCAAAACTAATATACACACGAAAAAAAGAAGGCCTGGCTGACTATTCAAAAAGTATGTTAAGGGTTTAAATTTAATTACTGTAAATAATAAACAAAAATTTTAAACGAAAAAGATGAAAAAAAATGATAAAGATATAAACTGGGACCGAGGGAGATAAATTTATAATATGGGGGCATCTCATGTGTCTAATGGTTAAACAAACTAGATTCCGCAGAGCATTGTTAGTGAGTAAATCCATCTTCCATAAAAAAAACAAAAAACCCCAAAAAAAACACTTCATACACAATCCATATGCCATCCACCATTTACATACATTATATCTAAACACCTCAAATATATATATATATATATATACACAATTATATAGTTAGATATATATACACACAACAATATATATATAAATTATTATATATGAAAGTACGTAAATTAAAACACTGTGTTTTAATTTGATATGGCTTTAGCCGACAATTTTTGGAGGATATGTGCTTAATTGAAGTCATTACCTTAATTTTTGAAAATTAATTAGTTAATAATTAATGAATTTAGGCGGGGCATATATGTTCCAAATGTTAAGGCTTAACAAAATTTGCGAAAATGTCAATAATAGGTCGAAATGTACATTCAGGGATTGACAATTTTCTCGATCTGTTTAGCCTTACATTTGAAACATAATATGCCCACCTAAATTCCATTAATCATTAAACTAATTAATTTCAAAAAATTAGGTATGACTTTCAATTAAGCAACATATCCTCCAAAAAATAATTATACATTTTATATATTACATATGTGAAAAACAAAAGTATTCCCAAAAAGATAAATTTTATTATAAGCTTAAGAAGTTGGCTACCCAGGCATTCTCCGGGTAGGTGGGTGGGGGGGGGGTAAAAAGTTAGGTCTCGGCAGATCCCATTGACTTGGCTTTGGTCTTACATTAATTGAATTTATTGTTAATCCACGAACGCAACCGAATGACTTCCCTTCTTTACTTATTAAAATTCCTTAATTCTTAAAATTAATCTTTCCAGATATAAATAAAATTCTCAATTATTTTTTGCACAAAAAAGCAAGCTCGGTGATAGTGAATGTATAAATATATATATATATATAAAACAAAATCTAGCTATTTTTCCCCAGCCTGACAGTATTTGGAGAATATGTGCTTAATTGAAGTCAGACCTAATTTTTTTTGAAAGTTTAATTCATTAATGGTAATTAGGCGGGATTTAACTACTTAAATGTAAGGCTATTTTCTCGATTTGTTAGCCTTACATTCTAAGTAGTTTAAATCCCACTTAATTAACCATTTAATGAATTAAACTTTCAAAAAATTAGTTTCTGACGTTCAAATTAAGCACATTTATTCTTCCCATATATATATATATATATTGACGTTGTTGTTAATTGTTTTATTTTCATTAGTTTCTCTAGGACTACACACACATACATATGACAACGAGGGTGTGTCAAAAAGTAATGGCATTTGTTTAGTTAGAGGTATAATTTACCCAACACAGAAAACATGTATCCTACATCAAATGAAGCTGGTTCTTCTGTGGATCCACATCCCCTACTTCTCCACATAGTACGTTTTCTCTCAATTAGCAATGTTCCAATCTTGAGAGCATGTATCCCTGGTCCGTTAAAATTCTGTTGACTGTTCTTGGGCCACCGTGCTTCACTACAGATTCTTTCCTCGTTATTCACTGAATAATGTTTGGGCCTCTCAAACCCTTTTTTCATGGGGCCGATATGAGATGATAGTCTGAAGGCGCCTAAATCTGGGTGTGAGTATGGGAGGATGCGGTTAAAGTTGGTCCACCCAAATGAGGTTTGGATTTTCTCTCTTGTCCTGATGCTTGTGTGTAGTCAAGCATTGTCATGCAGGAAGGTGAGGGACATTGTCAATTGGCAAGTTTCTTGCTATGAGCCTCTGTTAGCGGTCTCCAATGTAGGCCATTAGTTTGTAAAAAAAACTCACATGAAAGGAAAGAAAATGCATACTTTTTGGACAAACTCTTGTACATACATATACACAACTCGGTTAAAACCCAAACTTAACGGACATAATTACACCATCGTATGTCACCCGCCTAAAAGAAAAAAAAATACTAAATCAAGGAATTAAACCAAATTTAATGAGAATTTTCAGTGTTTGATACATTAAATAAATAAAAGATATAATGCACTAGTTTTTATTTAAAAAAAAACTTTACATCTTTCAGGTCAGTTAACTTTGAGCCACGTATGTTGTTGGAAATCTGGTGTACGCCTCAAAGTTATGTGGTTCAAAAGTAACTTACCTGAAAAAAATGTAAGAATTTTAAAATAAATAACTGTGAATTCAATCCTTGGGAATTTTAAGTATTTTTTTTCTTTCGGCGGGGGTGACATACGATGGTGGAATTTATTGTCCGTTAAGTAGGATTAACCCCACAACTGTCACCTTATATATTATATATGTATAGATGGTGAAATCGACATTAGATCATATTGGAATGAATGTTTCAGATGTGACTTATTTTCTTAAAGAGATATAGCATGTAAATCAGTGGTTCCCAACGATTTTAGTACCATGACCCAATTTTTTATCACAAATTTCCTCATGTCCCCCACCCGTTAATTGTTTAGTATGATATAACAATATCAGTTTTGAAGAAGTATAACATAAAAAATTGTATCTTTCAAATAAAACTAAAGGGTTTAACTTCACATTTAATCAAATAAAATCCATTTTCATAATGTGTATAATTGCAGGGGAGGGCAACAGATGAAGAACTGCAAAGTTAAACAAGTCAGAAGCCACACATATAGCTGGTGCCAGATGCACGATAACATTAGTGGGTGAACACTTTGACTAGATTGCACAAGCTGTTGTGTTCAGCTAGGTTGTAATTATAATTTTACCAAATAAATTTATAATTTTTACCCATATAGGGTAAAATAAAAAAAAATATTGATATTACTATATTTTTCATATTGCCCTCCTATTATTATTGAATTGGCCCCACGTTGGGAATCACTGATGTAAATAAAAAGAAGAAAAAAAAACCTAAAAAAATACACCACATCTCAAACATTCTCATGAGTACCATTCAAGAGTTCCAATCATGTCACCTTTTTAAAAAAAAAACCTTGCTAATGGGAAAAAAAACACATCTTTCTCTCTTATGTGTTCTCATCTCCTGTTTCATTTTGAAAAGATTTCCATCACTGTTTAGACAACACTTTTTTTTTTCATCCTAATGTCCTGATGAAGGTTTGATAAAAACCGAAACATTATAATGTAGAATAAATTTATCTTTTTGGGAATATTTTGTTTTGTCTACTTTCTATATATTATCATATTTTCCACTGTCTGTCTGTCTCTCACTTTCTATGTGTGTGTGTGTGTATATATATATATATATATATATATATATATATATATATATATATATATATATATATATATATAGTAAATAAAGAAAAAACTCTAAACTTGCTTCATTACAATAATTTATTTGAACCGTATTAATACGGCATCTTCAGGTAATCACAAGAACATGAATAAGAGTAAGAGTCATGTTCTTGTGATTACCTGAAGATGCTGTATTAATACGGTTGAAATAAATTATTGTAATGAAGCAAGTTTAGAGTTTTTTCTTCATTTACTAAATATCTTGCTCTGTCCTTTTACTCACTGGTATTAGGCACATTGAGCTCTCCTTATGGTCTACCTGCATCAGCTTGGTTAAACCACATGTGGAAAGATACTAACTACGGAAAAAAACTATAACTATATATATATATATATATATATATATATATATATATGTGGGTATAAGTGATAACCTACCCGAGTTTCACCATAAGGATCTTCAGGGTAAAATCCACTGAATTAATCAAGCTACTGATTAATTGCAGTCGATTACACGTGTGTGTCTTTCACGATAAACA
Source organism: Doryteuthis pealeii (assembly GCA_023376005.1). Taxonomy (NCBI): domain Eukaryota; kingdom Metazoa; phylum Mollusca; class Cephalopoda; order Myopsida; family Loliginidae; genus Doryteuthis; species Doryteuthis pealeii. The sequence goes on along the minus strand of CM042181.1, from coordinate 38,564,137 downwards.
GTTCGTTATGAAAAAGGATTCTATGAACACTGGATTCAAATTCAAAGCATAAAATGCGGGAGTTGTGTTTTCGCAAGGTTTAAAATGTAAACATTGGTAGTAAACCGTTTTGTATTAATGAATTTAACCCTGAAAATCCCTATGGTGAAACTCGAGTAGGTTATCACTTGTACCCATATTGTAATAAATTTGCTCTACTGACGTATTGAGCACTTTTTTTTTTGTTATATCGCTGTCTTACCTTTCTGAATTTTGCATCAACCAACCATTGTGACCATATTCACCGGTAAGTCACCTTTTCTATTTATATATATATATATATATATATATATATATACATACACACACACACTCGTGAACAAAATAAATTAGCCAAGCAAGTATTATAAATTTTATTGTACAAAAAGCTAAATTAAACAAAATACAATTGAACAAAAAACAAAAACGAGTCTTATATACACAGAACAAGACATTTACTTTAATAAATGCTTAGTATGGAATCGCTTTCCCCTTTGATTTCTTTAAAAGATTAATCCTTTTAACCATGCTCTCAACCAACTTGGAACACTGTGAAGAGGGGATGCTATTCCATTCATTTTGCAGAGCTTCCCACAGTTTTTCTTTGTTTGAAAAAGTTCTTCCAGTCAATGCACGAGATATTATGGCCCAAATATTCTCGATTGGGTTTAAATCGAGGCTTTGGCCAGGCCAAAACATCATATCAATTGAATTATCGGCAAGCCATTTCTTAGTGACTTTAGCAGTGTGTGCAGGTGCATTATCTTGTTGAAAAATAATGTTATGGGATACTCCCAGCTTCTGGATACTTGGAAACAATCCTGTTTCTAATATTCGAATGTATTCCTTTGCATTGATTGACGCCTCACATTTAATAAGTTCCCCAACTCCTGCGGCATTAAAAGTTCCCCATACCATTATCCCTCCATTCCCGTGTTTCACTGTTGTTTTTATGCAACTTGGTGATAATCTTTCTCCAGATCTTCGATGGCTTCTTTGGGCACCTTTTTGAAGAAAATCCCATTTCCTTCAATCGTCTAGATATTGTCATTCTAGAAATGGAATTTCAATCCGCTGTTTTGAATTGTTTGCTATGGTCAACATAAGTTTTCTTTCAGTACTTCAAAACAGTCATTTTAAGCCTGTAGTCGTCCTTCACAGTGGATGCTCTAGGGCGACCAGATCCAGATTTCCTTTTTACTGAACCTTCGATTTCGAACGTTTGACCAATTCGCTTCACAGCAGAGAGAGAGATGTCACATTTTCTTTTTTCAAAATATCGAAAATCTGCTTGTAAGTCATATTAGACTTCCTTAATCCTGCAATTCGGTTTTTCATATCCTCGCCCAGATGCGGTCTTACCTTTTTAGGACTCATTTTTACCACTAAATTATTATATACTATAATATTAATGATCTGAAAAATAAGAATTTGCAGTTAAATTTCAGTAAATTCCTGAAAAATATCGAAAAATCTATTTTCTTCCTTCTTTCAATCTTAGCCAATTTTTTCTGTTCACGAGTGTAGATGGGTCAGAGTGGACCAGGGAGCAATAGTGATGAAGGGGTGCTCCACATTCCTCAAACCTCCAGAACTGGAACCTCACCATCAGATAGAGTTTAACGGCATTCCCAGGATATGTAGACCCTCAGTCACCGCCTTCTAGCACCCATATGATAAAAAGGGTTAGGGCTTGCCATAAGAGCAATAGGGTTGGGGCAATCATATAGGTACTAGGGCTTAACGTGACCAGCTGATTGATCGGAGGGGCCTCTCCGACCGCCCGTCTAGCCTAAGTAAGGGTCTAAGTGGAGTGTTGCATGTCATGGACTGCTCATCCACCAAGATTCCATCCTTAAGCATCACGGGTGGGAACCCCTGGTTTTAAAGGTTTCATTGACATTAAGAAATAAGAAAGATCACACTTTGTATATCTGAATATGATTTATTTTAAAAAATAATAAAAAAATGAATAGCACATCACACAAGATTAATGGCGAGTCAAAAGTTTTGCAATATTTTGGTAGTACTTGTTTGTGGTGTGTATATTTCATGTAACTAAAGCAGTTCAAAAAGAATGGTAGATACTGGTAGTATTGTGGTAGATGGTGCGCATTGCTTCACTGCATGTGTGATTTGAAAGCTGCATAGTAGCCTAATTTGGGAATTTATGATATACAAGTTCAAATCGTCTGGGGTTATGTCATGCCTTTGTTGCATATAATTTCTTTCTCTCTCTCTCATATATATATATATATATATAATATATATATAGAGTTTAGGTTAAATTATTATTATTATTGGAGAATTGATTATAGAGGGCTCAATTACTTAGGTAAGAGCTTTATTTATTTATTTATAATACAAATGAAAAGTATTCATTTGTATTATTAATTATGAATAAATAAATAAATAAATAAATATATATATATATATATATATATATATATATATATATATATATATATATATATTTGTATATGTATATGTATTAACTTACCGGTGGGTATAAGAACGATCGTTGGAAGCGCACAATATCCAGAGGTTAAGGTTGAGAAAAAACAAATACAAAGTGCTCAATACAATGTAGAGCATAAATTTATTTTAACAATGGAAAGGAGTAACCTACTCGAGTTTCATCGATTGATTCTTCAGGGTTACTTTAAATTAATCGAGTTTACGATTAATCTTAGGTGTTATAAACATGCCCATTGGAATGGAACTTTATATATATAATATATATATATATATATATATATATATATTTCCATGCCCATTTAGTCAGGATCATGTTGGGAAGTCGTTGCTCTGGAGGTGACCTTATCCTCTGTAATGTAGAAGATGTAACTACAAGACATGCTATGGTTATATAGCTACGCGTTTATCATAAATAGTTTGAATTGGCAAGCTTCGTGGTGGCTCAGGGGTAGAGTCTTGGCTCTGTATTCTGGAGGAGCTGGTTTGAACTCCGTCGGGGGGAGATCACGGTGTACTGTGAAAGCAGTTTAAGGAATGATAGATACTGGCTGTAATTGGTAGTATTGTGGTAGATGGTGCACTGACAGGTTGCGCATTGCTTCACTGCATGTGTGATTTGAAAGCTGCATAGTAGTTTAATTTGGGAACATACTTTATAAATTTAAATTTGTTGTGCAAAAAGGCACAATATCGTGGTGTCCGCTGACACTTTGTCACCTCAACTAAATAATGAACCATTCAGATTTTATTATAAAGAAAGAAAGGGAAGTAAAAAGACATGCTACACAGAAAAATATAATGAGAGAGAAAAAGAGTAGGGGAAGGGGAAAGATAAAGAGAGGGTGTGAGCACGTGGAAGCGAGGACACTAATCTGTTTCAATTGAAAAGATGAAAATAAGGACAGAAAGAAAAGAGTGAAAGAGTTAAATAAATATTATTATACTTTTTACATATTGAGCTATTTAGCAATAGCTCTTAAGTAAACATGAAACATTGTCCTAATTAAATTATACTGTAGTATATCCACAGGTCCTGCTAGTATCTTTTAAATTGGACGTGCATTTAACTAAAAAAAAAAAAAAAAAAAAAAAAAAAAAAATTGTTGTAAGTGAAGATATTTTTCCCCTACAAGAATGTTGGACTCATCCAATGAAACCAGTAAATGATATGGACTACAGAGTCGAGTTAATAAAATTGTTAAACCGGAGACGTGCTTTTTGTTTAATTCTACATGTATATATATATATATATGAATAAGATATAATGAAAAAACAAAAGATGTTTACAACTGAAATAGGCTCATCAGGAGAGAAGTGTGCAAACTGTTTCGGGGCCAAATCTCTCACTTTTACAAAACTTGCCAAAAGCACCCAGGACACACAAATACTAAAATATTGCAAAACTTTTGACTCACCCTTTTAACTGCTCAGCCACTAGGATCTTGTCCTCAAGTATTATGAATTGCACTTATGGCCAACAGGTGGACCCTTTGGGTGGAGTGGTCTTACCCATCTGCATATTCTACTGTAGTGGTTCTCAACTTTGTTTTGTTACCTACGGCCCGCTTTCATTCCTATTTTACTCTGGTGTACCCCCCACCCATCCCCAATTAACAGTTCACATGCTGCTAAAATATTGCACAAATTTTGACTCACCTTTTTATCATTCAAAATCTAACATAAACAAATCAGCTTAATTATCTGGCACTCAAATATTACAAATTGCTATTTATGGCCAACAGGTGGACCCTTTGGTGGGGGAAAGGTCGTCTTGCCCTTCTGCAGAGATTCAGTCAGCATAAGCTACCACAATGGCTCTCAACCTTTTTTTTGTTACTTATCTTGTCCTCAAGTATTCTTGTCTTCAAGTATTATGTTACCTATGTTACCTCAAGTATATTTGTTACCTATCTTGTCCTCAAGTATTATGTTACCTATCTTGTCCTCAAGTATTATGTTACCTAAAGTATATTTGTTACCAATCTTGTCCTCAAGTATATTTGTTACCTATGTTACCTATCTTGTCCTCAAGTATTATGTTACCTATGTTACCTCAAGTATTATGTTACCTATCTTGTCCTCAAGTATTATGTTACCTATGTTACCTCAAATATTATGTTACCTATGTTACCTATCTTGTCCTCAAGTATTGTTACCTATGTTACCTCAAGTATTATGTTACCTATCTTGTCCTCAAGTATATTTGTTACCTATGTTACCTATCTTGTCCTCAAGTATTATGTTACCTATGTTACCTCAAATATTATGTTACCTATGTTATCTATCTTGTCCTCAAGTATTGTTACCTATGTTACCTCAAGTATATTTGTTACCTATCTTGTCCTCAAGTATATTTGTTACCTATGTTACCTATCTTGTCCTCAAGTATTATGTTACCTATCTTGTCCTCAAGTATATTTGTTACCTATGTTACCTCAAGTATATTTGTTACCTATCTTGTCCTCAAGTATTACTTTGATTCCTATTTTACCCTGATGTACACAATGCTTTGGTGTTATTGGGAGATAAATATAGCTATTTACACACATTAACATTCTACCTGTCACTTTCACCCTCTCTCTATATATCTTGATTAACTATTTTTATATAAATAAGTTTTCTCTGCGAGTGTAAAGAGAGAGATTGGAGAGTGTGAGCGGTAGATGAACTTATTCATACGTTAATTTTCAGCAGCAAACGGCTTGCTTATACAGGGTCAGGCAAAAGGATCTGACATATTTGTAGGTTTAATAAAAGGCAAATAAAGTAAAGAAACAAAAAAGTGTTTTTATTTTCGAAAAGTACATATAATGCCATTTTGTTTCATATAATGCCATTGTTTTTCGTTTCTTTTTCAGTTGCTGCCATGAATTGGACTGGTGAGCATCGCGCTTTCATTGTGGAAACGTTTATCAAAACAAAGGAATCTGCAACTGCAACACAAAGAGCGTTCCGTTTGCACTTCAATCTTGGTAGACATGATCCCGTACCAGCTCGAAACACGATCTTGTTATGGGTTACCAACTTTCCCCAATGAAAGCGCGATGCTCACCAGTCCAATTCATGGCAGCAACTGAAAAAGAAACGAAAAACAATGGCATTATAAAGAAACAAAACAAAATGGTATTATATGAAAAAAAATGGCATTATATGTACTTTTCGAAAATAAAAACACTTTTTTGTTTCTTTACTTTATCTGCCTTTTATTTAACCTACAAATGTGTCAGATCATTTTGCCTGACCCTGTATATTAGCAACTCACATTTCAGTGTGGTTTGTCACTTTTACAAAACTTGGGGTAAAAGCGGCTCATGCTACTAAAATATTGCAAAACTTTTGACTCACCCGTGTATCATTCAACATTAAACAAATCAGCTCAATTATTCTAACCGAATCGACTAATAACGAAAGGAAATCAATCATCCTGAGATTTTCTCCACCTTTTTAAAGAATATTTTGCTTTGGCGGCAACATAGAGTCTTTGAAACGGTTTATCAGATGTGGATGGTGTGGGGGGGATCCCCACGGCTCGGCGCACTGACGGTAACTGAAAGGCGAGGTTCTGTGACAATCCATAGAGGCTCGAACAAAGCCAGTACCAACACATACACTGAAAAAGAAGGAGACAAAAAATCTTTTAATTTGACAAAAAAATAAAACGATGTGTTCTTAATAACAATTAAGTTCATTTCAAATAATGCGCAAGCACAATCAAGAACACGTTTTATGATATTTTCGTGTTAAAACATGCAGTTGTATTGATTCAAACAAATTCGTATTTTCAGTGTAGATTTACGGTTAAATGAAAATGGCCAATTAAAGCATAACGGCTTCCTCAAAGTGAAACAAACAAGGGGAGATTACTCTCAGTTATGAAGCTAATGTTCAGATTACCAATATAGCTTTGATGAGTTGAGTGATATACATACACACGCATACACTCATATACATATGCTCTTTCATATATATATATATATATATACACACACACTCATATTCTCTCTCACACACATATGCTCACACACACACACACACACATATATGCTCATGCTCACAAACATATTATAGTGTGTACAGAATGGTTTCAATATTTGGTTGGTATAAGTCAGCGTTATAACAAATATAAAGTGCTCAATACATAAGTAGAGCATTTTATTATTATAGTGTGTACAGAAATAATCTACTCGATTTTCACCATAAGGATCTTCAGGGTTAAATCCACTGAATTAATCAAAATATTAATCAATATCTTGTTAACTGTAATTATCTTATCTGTAATTAATCAATATCTTGATTAATTCAGTGGATTTAACCCTGAAGATCCTGATGGTGAAAATTGAGTAGGTTATTTCTGTACACACTATAATAATAAAATGCTCTACTTATGTATTGAGCACTTTATATTTGTTATAACACTGACTTATACCAACCAAATATTGAAACCAACACAATATTTTTACTGGTAAGTTATCCCTTATGTTTTTAGTTTTGCTGACAGATCCGTTTCGACCTTTTAATAAAGCGGTCTTTTTCAAAGCAACTATATTTATGAAGGAAAGACAGAATGAATAAACCGTTAATCATGAGGGGTACAAATGAACGCTCACGTTCAGGGCTGGAATTTTTTAAATGTTTGAAAATGCGTATTTTGTGATAAAATTCCGGCTCTGAACGAGAGCGTTTGTTTGTACCTCGTGATTAACGGTTTATTTATTCCGTCTTTCCTCATAAATATAGTTGCTTTGAAAAAGACCGCTTTATTAAAAGGTCGAAACAGATCTGTCAGCAAACTAATAACTTCTTGTTTTTTCTAAAAACTTTCTATACATACTGTCGGGTTCACTTTTTATATATATATATATATATATATATATATATATATATATATATATACATACATACATAACTTATGAGAGTACGTAAACAAACACTGTGTTTATTTGATATGACTTTTAGCCGACAATTTTTGGAGGATATGTGCTCAATTGAAGTCATACCTAATTTTGAAAATTAATTAGTTTATAATTAATGAATTTAGGCAGGCATATATGTTCAAATGTAAGTCTAAACAAATCAAGAAAATGTCAATCCCTGAATGTACATTTCGACTTATTAGGTCTCATCAGCAAGATTATAGACATGGGAGACTGCTCTGTGTGACTCGAAACCTCGACTGCCAAGCTGACAGACGGAGACTCTAACCATTACACTAGCTGGCCATTTCTAGATTCTTCGTTTGTTTTGGAACTTATTTATATTCCGCTTTTTATTGACTTACTACACAACAGTATGAGAGTAAGTAAACAAACACTGTGTTTATTTGATATGGCTTTTTTAGCCGACAATTTTTGGAGGATATGTGCTTAATTGAAGTCATAACTAATTTTGAAAATTAATTAGTTAATAATATATATATATACACACACACATATATATACTCATGCTCACACACAAACACACACACATATATATATATATATATACTCATACACACATATACATATACATACTGGCAGGTCATATTTTAAACTAGTACTAATGGATTCTTTTACTTACACTTGGAACAGAAGCTCCGATGGGAATCATGAAAATACTTAATCCTCTGACGACATTAGTGATAACGCTCGTAAGAAACGTTGAGTTGGTCCTCTGTAAAGCATGGATCTACAAAACAAAAGATATAAGTTTTAACATCAAGGAGACTTCATGTTACCTGGGAGAAAATTCGAATTTGTGGCTATTATTATGAGGTAATCATTATCCACTAAACAATTTTTGGTGCTAAAAAGATAGCCACTATGTTGCATAAGAATGAGTATGTAACATAATGGTTATAAGCATAGCCTATCATTTTAGTAAGGAAGTGTAGTGTAGATTTTAAAATTAACAGAGACACATGACAGAAGATAGAATAGAAAGGCATGAAAAGAACTTAAGAATGAGTATGTAACATAATGGTTATAGGCATAGCCTATCATTTTAGTAAGGAAGTGTAGTGTGGATTTTTAAATGCAATGGTCTTCTAATCAGGCTCATTAACCCTAAAACCAGGTGAGGTGTCCAATCATTAGTGACCATTTGTTTGTTTTGTTTTACGGCATATCAAACCTCCGTGGGTCATTTAATGCTGGCAAAGTTTTGAAAGATTCGTAGCAATAGTTTGGTAGAAAATTATTAAAACTCAATTCTTTTAAAAACAATTTTTCTATTTAACCCTTAGATGGGACTCTAACAGGTACTACCACTCCAGGTCAGAGTGGACCAGGGAGCAATGGTGATGAAGGGGTGCTCCACATTTCCCAAACCTCCAGAACTGGAACCTCACCATCAGATAGAGTTTAATATCATTCCCCGCCACCACTTTCTAGCACATATATGATAAAAAGAGGAAGCGCGTGGTGTAATGGTTAAAGTCATGGGAAATGGACTCGTCGCCCCGAGTTCAAATCCTGGACGTGGTAATTACATTTCACTTAGCGCTAATACCCTTGGGAAAGGTATGAATCCTACTCTCCCTCCAGCTATGGGTAAATAGTAGGACAGACTGGGTTCTTTAACCATGGCTAGGTAACCAGTCTAGGAGAAGGAAAACTCTGAATTCAAACCTGTTGAACTCCGCTTAAGAAATTGACCTTGTGTCGTATCCTGCTCGTGCGGAGGAGTTGGTAAATATATATATGATAAAAAGAGTTGGGAGTTGCCATAAGGACAATAGGGTTGGGACAATCATATAGGTGCTAGGGCTTGACGTGACCAGCCTCTCCGTTCACCTGCCTGCCCGTCTAGCCTAAGTAAATGCCGAATGGAACATGGTGTAAGGGAGATAATTCTACAATCGATTCTTTTCTTTTTATAGAGGTATCTTCACTTATGAGTTTATTTATTTCTGATCGTAACTCAATTTACTCGTATATCAAATCGGGTTTCTAGATTGAAATCAACTGAAATGACATTAATCTGTTCCCCCCCCCAAAAAAAAAAAAAAAAAAATACAGCCTAATTATTTATGGTTAAATCGAAATTAACGGACCTAAATTCCACCATCATATGTCACCCACCGAAAGAAAAAAAAAACCCCAAAAATCAGGGAATTAACCGAATTTAATAAAACTTTCAGTACCACGTATCCTTGAGGCGTAACACAGATTCTTAAAAGATATGTGGTTCAAAGTTAACTGACCTGAAAAAATGTAAAAGTTTTTAAATAAAATAACTGGTCCATTTTATCTTTTATCTATTCTATCTCTATATAAATGGCAGTTGGTGCGTATGTATGTACGGATGAAACTATGAAAATAAAACAATTAACGACAAAGTAAATATATATACACATTCACTATCATCATATCTTGGTTTTTGAGCAAAAATAAAGAAGATTTGATTTATATTTGTGAAGATAATTAAAAAAAATAAAATTTAAATGATAACAGCATAGAATTTTTTTTTTTTGCATTTAATGTTGTAAATAGTTGATATTAATTTTTCTTTTCAGAGTGGCTAGATCAGCACAAGGTCTTTTTTTACGGGGGGATTTTAATGAGACATCCTGTTGGAAACCAAGTCACGATTCAGTAATAATGGATGTATGAGATTAAATTTAAAAAAAAAAACTCTACCCAGGTGATGCTGGGTAGCTGCTCCTAGTTCATCAATATATCAACACTGAAAATTTCATTAAATTTGGCTAATTCCCTGATTTTTTATATTGTTTTTCTTTCGGCGGGGTGAATTACAATGGTGGAATTTAGGTCCATTAAGTTTGATATAACTTTTTTTATTGTCACATTTTTTTTTAAATAAGAAAAATATCACTGAAATGAGATGTCCAATTAGTCATTTGATTAGTGACAATTTGATGTAATAAAATATTATATAAATTTAGAAACACAGATGAAACTAAATAAGAATGCAAATAAAAAGATCTAAAACAGAGGGGGCCTTCGTGTATCCCCCTGTATTTTATATTTTATTCCATAATAAAATATTACCTCCCTAATCACATATGATTCCTCCACTTTTAGTGTTATATTATATATATATATATATATATATATATATATAGGGTTATATGTGGAGGCGCGTGGGCCAGTGATTAGAGTCGTAGAAAATGGACTCGTTGATTCGAGTTCAATTCCTAGACGAAGCTGTTGGCATTTCACATACCGCTAATGCCCTTGAGAAAGGTAAGAATCCATATATTCTCCCTCCAGCTATGGGTTAAATAGTAGGGCAGACTGGGCCCTTCAGCCTTGGGTAGGTAACCAGTCTAGGAGAGGGATAACTCTGAATTCAAAATTCCTGAGGTCGGTCGTTGATTGGGTTTGTGGCAACCCTTGATGCACCAATTCTTTCCTATCGACTGTGCCAAAAAGTGTGGATGGTCCAACACAAGCCTTCACCACTATAAACAAATCCCTGTGTGGGAGTTCATTGTGTGTATGAACCCTCATATGTCAAAAATCGATGGGAGAGTCCATTTTTTTATTTATTTTTAATATGATTACTTACTTCAATGATGGACAAATTCACAAGTCCTAACGTAATTGGTAAAACCCAAGTGCTGTCTGGGAGTGTCAGGTCCTTGAAAAACAGCATTCCTTCTTGAGCAAGTTCAGGGTGGACAATTGAACTTTCTGAAAAAATAAATAAATAAACAAAGTTTGTTTCTTTATAGTATCATTGAAGCATTGTGTGTGTGTATAATATAAAGATTTTGAAGGCAATTTACAATGCAATATGTGTTGAATTTATTTAACTTTTGTTTTCTTTTTTTTTTTTTTTCTTGCTCTCATATAATTCTCTCTACTTTACTCTATCTCTCTCACCCCTTCCCCTCTCTCCCACTCTTACTCTCCTTTTCTTACTTTGTTCGACCTTACTCTCCTTATCTAATTCGTCCTAAAAAAAAAAAAAAAAAAAAAAAAAAAAAAAAAGAAAAAGTTAAATAAATTCAACACATATTGCATTGTAAATTGCCTTCTAAATCTTTATATTAAATAAATTAACAATTTAGAAATCAAACTTTTTCATACGGCTCCCACGGGCAAACCAGAAGCATAGGTCAACACAGGGTTAAGGGATGTCCATCATCCCATCTGTGTTTTCCCACTAACTGTTATTTTAAATTGGTTTGTTTGGTTTGGTTTGTTTTACGGCATATCAACCTCAGTGGGTCATTTAATGCCAATAAAGTTTTGAAATAAATTAATTCTTAATGGATTCTCAATTTTTTTATAAACACATTTTTCTATTTAACCCATAGATGGGACCCTAACAGGTACTACCACCCTAGGTCAGAGTGGACCAGGGAGCAATGGTGATGAAGGGGTGCTCCACATTCCCCAAACCTCCAGAACTGGAACCTCACCATCAGATAGAGTTTAATGTCATTCCTAGGACATATAGACCCGCAGTCACCGCCTTCTAGCACCCATATGATAAAAAGGGATTGGGGCTTGCCATAAGGGCAATAGGGTTGGGAAAATCATATAGGTGCTAGGGCTTGACGTGACCAGCCGATTGATCGGAGGGGGCCTCTCCGACCGCCCGTCTAGCCCAAGATAGGGCCAAAGTGGAGTATTGCATGTCATGAACTGCTCATCCACCTGGGCTCTATCCTTAAGCATCATGGGTCGCCACCCACTGCCAACAGGTGGCCCCATTGGGGGAGTCTTACCCCTCTGCAGAGGTGCAGTCGATGCATTTTAACACCCCAGCTGACAGGACGGTGTTATTTTAAAATCTATGTTTCACTTACATACATAATTAATAGGCCACCTATCAATCACGTAACAACTATCATTATCATGACAGCATCGAGTCTTGCACCTGGCAGGTCTTCGGTAATCTGAACATTAGCTACATAAATGTGAGTAACCTCCCCTTTTTCTTTCACTGAGGAAGCCATATATTTTGGTCGGACATTTTCATTTCACCATAAATCTACACTAAAAATATGAATTTGTTTGAATCAATACAACTGCATGTTTTAATACAAAAATATCATTAAAATATGTTCATAATTGTGCTTGTGCATTATTTGAAATGAACTTAATTGTTATCAAGAACATATTTTATGATATTTTTGTGTTAAAACATGTAGTTGTATTGATTACGGTGAAATGAAAATGGCTGACCAAAATATATGGCTTCCTCAAAGTGAAAGAAACAAGGGGAGATTACTCTCATTTATGTAGCTAATGTTCAGATTACCGAAGACCTGCCAGGCAGCAATTTCGGAGGCAAGGGACCGAGACGCACTTCCTCATAAATTACCAATGGGGCTACGCAACAATATTGCAGTAGGCTTGCAGCAACGTAAGATCTGTATTGGGTTACAGCTTCCTTGTTGCCTTGTCTGCCAATTCGACGGTAATTAGAATTCTTCTACAGGAGTTAAATGGCTGCTTCTCTCAAAATTTGATTCCTATTTAATAAAAAAAAAAAAAAAGTTTTTTTTTAATTTAAGAAAAAAAAAAAAAAAAAAAGAAAAAAAAAAGACCACTTACCAATTTCCATTATTGGTGCAAAACCAGTCATATACCGAAAAGTAAATGACAGCGCCATCCATAGGGGCAGCTGGATCCAAATTAATACGGTCGATTTTCCAGGATGACAATTTTCTTGTATGTACAGATCTCGAATCACTTTTTTCATCTGGATGAGCAAAGCAGAAAAAAAAAAAAAAAAAAAAAAAAAATTGTCAAAACTTTTTTTTTTTTATCCAACAATAATATGAGGTCTGTCCAAAAAATGTCGGTATGTTATGTATTACGAAATTGATTATAGAACGAAACTCGAAAGTTAAAAGGAAACACCCCCAGAACATTCTTGAAACTCTGTGACGTCAGAGCTGAGGAAAAAAAAATTGTCAAAACTTTTTTTTTTTTTTATCCAACAATAATATAAGGTCTGTCCAAAAAATATTGTGATTTGTTTGTTTATTGATTTTAACGGCATATCAATTCGTCCGGGGTTATGTCATGCCTACCGGTTATGATGTAATACATATTGTGTATTTATATATATACTTTTAGTAATTGGTTTTAACAAAGTGTTAACATTATTGGGGATTATGTTGTATGGTATTGGTTTATTTCATGTCTATATTCTATGGTATAATTTTGTTTTTCTCAAAAAGGAGAAAATATCCTCCATGTTGACATTTTCAAACAGATCTTTCATATTGTTTGCTTTAAAATAACGGTTTCTGATATGAGCAAAAAACCTGCAATCCATGAATAAGTGTTTAACTGTCAAAGGTGTTTGACATGTTTCACATTGTGGTTGTTGTTCTTGCTGTAGTATATAGGAGTGTGTTAGTTTTGTATGACCAATGCATAATGGGGACACAATGACTTGTTCCTTTCTAGACTTCCTTAAAGTTGGTCTCCAGCCTCCCAAGATGGGTTTGGTTAGGAAGAGTTTATTAACCTAAAATTAATAGATTCCTTCATACAAAATGGCAACAACACTGGAATAACAACACCCACAATAAAATATTGTGAGTAATTTAAAAAAAAATTGTCTGATCTTCTGTTCTCAAACAAACGTTGTCGGTAAGACTGCCATGGACAATCGGTTGTCCGAACTAAGAACAGTAACTAGTATTTACCACAATCTCCCACCAAGTTAGGATGTGTTAGATTTTATTTCTAGGCTTGATAATTTGTATTATTTGGACTATTGTCCTCATCTTTATTGATTATATTGTTGGGATTATCTTCCCTTTGACTGGAAGAGTTATCTTCCCACTGGGTTTCCGAGCCGACCACCAGGGGACTTCTGGTATTTAAGCGCGAGGTCCAAACTCTTCTGCTCTTTGCTACTTCTTCTCGTAGGTACCCACATGGGTTAGACACATTGTCACACCCTTCTCGGTGGGGGCTTCTACCCCCAACGCTATGCAACTCTCCTGGGGGCTTCGGCCCCTCATCACTAGTAAGTGATTTTTAATGTAGGGACTCTCCAGTCCTTTTATCTCTACTGTTGTATGTTCATGTACATGTATTTCATTGTTACTGTATCTTGTCGTATAAATGTGCTGTTTATTATATAAAACTAGCAAATATATGCACCCTCCGGGTGCAAGTATTTAAGTTTAATGTAATAAAATATTATATTAAATTAGAAAGGCTAATGAAACTAAATAAGAATGCAGATAAAAAGATTTGAAACAGAGGGAGTATAATAAAAGATTTGAAACAGAGGGAGTATAATAAAAAATAGAACAACTGAAACTTACTCTTCCATCACTCTCGTCTTTCATTGTTATTTTTTCTAATTTAAGTATTTAGTTAAAAGAGGGAGTAAAGAATAAAATGACAGTTATTTTTTCTTGTTAATGGATTTCGTTTAAGATTCGTTGAAGAGATTTTTGATTATATTCATTAAAATAAAATCAAACAGTTAGAAATCAATAATACTAAGCACATATTTAATAAAATCACATTTTTAATATCAATATGCAAATTAGCCTTTCTGTTCACACTGTAAACTGCTATTTAGTTTTATATATAAATATAATTGCATGTTGTCAGTATGTAGACATAGTTAACAGTAATAATAATGTAAAACAATTTTATTAATAATTGAGGTTTAAATAAAAATACAATCATGGAAAATGTGATGTCAATAACTAAGGGAATAGTGATATGAGTAGTAATATAGTTTCGGTTACAGACAGAAAAGCACACAATCTCCATTATAATAAGATGTTATGTCCAATACCACGTGTCGGAGTTGTATGTTCGTGTATTAACCATGAGTCTTAAAATATCAATAAAGACGAGGACAATAATACAAATAATCAAGCCTAGAAATAAAACCTATATACATTGGAATTTTAACGGTTAACGTACATGGAATGGTCTTAACTTGAAGTAGTAAGATGCTATGCTCCATTTTGGGACCTTTTCAGATTAAAGCATCACATAGAACTGTCTTAACTCAATGCCTATATCCACTACGCCAGGTGTCTATTTGGACACATGGGAGTCCAACAAGAAATACCTTAGGATAAGAATATTTACGGGGTTCAAAGGAGCTCTTATTTCTCCGTAATTGTAGGCAAATTGTCGGACAAAGAAGATAAACACACAATGGAAATTTAATACATGTATTGACAAATAATACAAGAACTTGTTGCAAATTTTAATGGTATTTTCTACAAGACTTATCTGAGTTAAGTAATGTTCTTGGAGTAGTGGTGATAACAGGGGTATTCTGTTGCTGGAATGCTTGTTTTCACGTTTCTCGTTCTTCCTGGTAACCGGTTCTGTGATAAGTGATGGGGGATGCTATTTTAGAAGCTTCTCGCCCGGGTAACAGTTCCTTTAAATAACGGTGAATGGGCCCTTTTCGAGTAGACTATTTGGTCTTCAGCCTTCTGTAGTGTGCTATTGTGACCGCCTTGTAGTATGCGGACACAATGCCTTCGAAAGTGTGTGTTGAAAAAATGCCTCCGTCCAAGTCAACGGTCTGTAGATAAGTTGGCCCTGTTTCTGTTTATATGATTATGGTAACGGCTCCCTGATAAGTAAAGTTTTTGGTTTTGGCACCAACATACGATGTTGCCAATTCGCCCCCTAGCAGCAGGGGAAGATAATTAACTATGGAATTTCCAATAAGAAAGGCTGGAGGACACATCAGCCAAAACGTTCTGCAGATAACAATAAAGATGAGATCAATAGTCCAAATAATACAAATAATACTAAATAGGTTTGAAAATTTAAATTAAACTATTGATTGAACAGATAGTGTTTATAAAAATGGACCAAGTATCCAATAGGCACCCCAAATCCTTAACTTAAGGAAAGGTTCATCTTTTAACTCATCACCGGTAACTTCGACTTTCAAATATTTGAAAATAAACGAACAGATGATTTTTTGAACTTGTATTGTATCTGACAAAAACAAATTTTACAAATTTTGTGATACTATTTCTGAACAGCATCCTTTTATTTAAATAAACATAAAAATATTTTGCAAATAAAAACTGTATTTTTATTTAAATAAGTATAATTGCATTTCTCTTCTGATTAAGTAAAAACTATTTTAGTATAAAAACGTCTTTCATTTTTAAAAAAATTTATCGTAAGTGTTGAAAAATACTCATAAACTTCTGATTAAAAAATATTTATTTAAAAAAGATTTTGCTATTGAATTTTAATTTGATTACGTACCAACCATCTATTCATTTTCTTTATTGTGAGTTCAACATGCCCATAAACTTCTGATTAAAATCATTTGTTTACAAAAATTTGGAAGCGGAAGTTACCAGTGACGAGTTAAAATATGAACCTTTCATTAAACTCTTAACATCCTATACCACCCCATTCCACCCGGCTGGAAGTCACATTTGTTTTCCTAATCCACCCCAAACAGTAGCCTTTGTTTAAATGTTATATCAAACATATTTAGCAGTCTTTGATTTACGGGAAATAACAGGTAACTTTAAATGAAAAGGCCATTTTTAGCCATTTATTGATATATCCTTATAAGAATGGGGCTCTGGACTTAGAAAATTCTCAACAGGATGTTAAGAGTTAAGTTGATGATTTGGGGGTGCCTATTGGATACTTGGTCCATGAAATAAAATAATTATAAATATAAATTATAAATAAAATAAATAAATAAATGAAAAATGTTTTTAAACCAAAAACAATCTTCAAGACTTACCGAATAATTGTATCGTTGTCTCGCATGTTCCATGTCCCAGCCAAATTCTCTGATGGCCTTAGCGGTTTCGATCTTTAATCGGTGGGCTAGTTTCCGTATCTCAGGCTGCAGATTTTCCACTCGGGCAAGGATATAATTTGAATAGATAGCCAACGGCAAAGTTATACACGATCGCAAGAGGATTGTGGCCAACGCTATGCTGGCCCACCAAGGCAAACCCGTTAACGTGTGAATGTAAACGAGTAAATCATGTGATACCTTTATCGGAATGAATTCCGGTGAAAATAATTTGTAAATGGAATCCACAGAATAATGGCGCTTCTGGGTGAAATACTGTTGCCCTTGGGGTGAGGCTGTCAATGGTGAGAGTGCACTGATTATACCTCCATTTGATCCTGAGTTGAAAAGGCTGGTGGGATGTTTCAGGCCACATAAAGTGGACAGATTACAGGCAGGAAGATGCTGAATTGTCTGAGGTCTGCTTTTACGGGTGACAGGGTTTTTGCTTGTGGTGTGCAACGTGCCCAGGGGTTGAAGCACATCCTGCCAGGATTCATATTTGATGGATATCATCCGGGATCTTGTCGAAAAGGGTTGCTGTGTTTTACAGCAGCTGGAGATAGTAATCTGGAAATGGAAAAGATGCTGTTGAAAAAAAAACTCTGGAAATGGAAAAGATGCTGTTGAAAAAAAACTCTGGAAATGGAAAAGATGCTGTTGAAAAAAAAACTCTGGAAATGAAAAGATGCAAAAAAAATCTGGAAATGGAAAAGATGCTGTCGAAAAAAATTCAAATGGAAAAGATGCTATCGAAAAAATTCTGGAAATGGAAAAGATGCTGTCAAAAAAATTCTGGAAAAATGAAATGGAAAAAGATGCTGTCAAAAAAATTCTGGAAATGGAAAAGATGCTGTCAAAAAAAATTCTGGAAATGGAAAAGATGCTGTCGAAAAATTCTGGAAATGGAAAAGATGTCGAAAAAAATTCTGGAAATGGAAAAGATGCTGTCGAAAAAATTCTGGAAATGGAAAAGATGCTGTCAAAATTCGAAAAAAATTCTGGAAATGGAAAAGATGCTGTTAAAAATTCTGGAAATGGAAAAGATGCTGTTAAAAATTCTGGAAATGGAAAAGATGCTGTTAAAATTTCTGGAAATGGAAAAGATGCTGTTAAAAATTCTGAAAATAAGATGCACCCAAAATTCTGGAAATAAGATGCACCCAAAATTCTGGAAATAAGATGCACCCCCAAAATTCTGGAAATGAAAAATATGAATTGCCAAGAAAAATTATTTTTCAAAGAAATCTTCTGATATAATTATTCAGACTCTTATCTTTATGGAAAAATTTAAAAATCGTTTTTTATCACTTCATTTTTTTTTTTTTCAGATTTCATAAAATGAAATGGGGTTGGGGAGACCTCGTAAAAAAAGATTTTCCCTAATATATTTGAGGAAAAACCTATCTTAAACATAATTTCATCAACAGTGTAGATTTACGGTGAAATGAAAATGGCCGACCAAAACATACGGCTTCCTCAAAGTGAAACAAACAAGGGGAGGTTACTCTCATTTATGTAGGTAATGTTCAGATTACCAAAATTTTCAAGATAATATTAATCTTTATGCAAGTTTCATTGTGTTAAATATAGGAGGGGGGGGGGTAAATTGGAGGTACCTATTGACTACCAGCTTAAAAAAATAAATAAATAGTTAACAGTATTTATTATAGGTTTATATTTACATCATTAGTGTAATTGTTACTTACCATATTTAAATAAATAATGTGATTTATTGTGTACAGTGCTCAGGTGCACCACAACTCACCAAAGTCTCATGTCAAGTACACAGAATAATGTTGTGTCAGGAACATGAACAGTTCACAGTAGTAATATGCATGTATGTGTAGAGTGGCATCAGGTATAGTGTTGGCGGACTACAGGAAGCATGGAGGCTTTGAAAGATTCAGTGCTCTGGCAGCCTACAACAGATGCAGGCAGTTTATTCCATGTCTCCGCAATTCTGAGCATGAAAAAATGTTTCCGAAAGTCACGTGAACAGTGCTGTTTTCTGATTTTGTAGGCATGCCCACGTGTATTGGAGAGATGGAGATCAAAAAGGTGCTCAAGGTTGCTGTTGTTAAGATGATTAATGACCTTATGAGCATTTACCAGGTCAGTTGCAAGACGCCGAAGTTTCAAAGAATCCATTCCCAGGGCTGCGAGACGTTCAGAGTATGGCAGATTCCTGATGGAGGGTACTCGCTTGGTTGCACGTCTCTGTACAGTTTCTAGGAGGTTAATATTCTGAGAAAGATAGGGGTTCCAGACTGGTGATGCAAACTCCAAGTGTGGCCATACCATAGCTTTGTACAGCTTCAAATAGATAGCCGGTGAGCGGCTGACAAAGGTCTTGCTGAGTAACGCCAGGACGCCCTCGGCCTTTTTGGCAATTTTGGAGATTTGACGGCATATAAGACGCACCCCCATTTCAGCAGGTCAGATTCAGGAAAAAAAGTTTTTAGTGTATTTAAGCATATATTGTTGGGCTAAACTTGCAAATTGGTCGGAAAATTAAAACGGAAAATATTTTGGTGGTCCCCCATGACAGTTTAACTACAGTCTATGAATTAACTTTTTGCGAATTAGGTTACGGTTTTAGGGGATTAAGGTTGTTTTTAATTACGTATTGCTTAAAAAAAAGAACAATAACAAAAAACCCAAAATTACTATACATTTAATTAACGATTTAAATGAATTATTGAATCCAACGGTAGACACATTAGTCTCAGTTGTTTGTGTTAGTATTGCAATGTATAATTTCAATTAAACTTGGTTTAAAAAAATATTTTTCAACATTAAATGTATAGTAATTTGGGTTTTTTTTGTTGTTGTTTTTTTTTTAAGCAATACATAATAAAACAAAACAACCTTAATCCGCAAACCCCTAAACTGTAACCCAATTCATAGGGGACCACCAAAAAACTTTCCGACCAATTTGCAAGTTTAGCCTATTGATGAAAATTAGTCTTCCATACACTCCTTTTAACCTTGAAAAAGAGCCAGGTTAGCTCAGTCGGTAGAGCGTTCGGCTAGAAACCACAAGGTCCCTAGTTCGATACCGGCCCTCGCCAACTCAGCGTATGAGTAGCATAGGGATCTGTGCAGTAAAGTAAGGAGCTGATGGCAGGAGTGACGTTCCACCTCAGACGCAAAAACAATCTCCTTGGTCTAGCGCTAGTGAAAAGGGGATAGACTCCCTCGCTGATTGGCTGATACCGACATTAGGCCGCCCTGATGACTTTACTTACTTACTTTATAACAATATCAGCAATAAAATAAGGATGCATGAAGTTTAGGGTAGGTAAAAGTACTGAGCGTAAGCTGGGTTAGTGAGCATCATAGAGAAGATTAGCCTCGGCCTACGGGAGGTCTCAAACTTCACCTACTATGTATAAGACGCAGGGAAATTTTTTTAGCCAACATTTTGGAAAAAATAGGGCGTCCTATATGCTGTCAAATACGTTTTTAAAAAAAAAACAAAAAAAAACGAAAAACAAAAAAAAAACAAATACACCATACCCCCCACCCCGGTATCTAAAAAGATGCTACCTATGAAATATCACCGAATAACACCCCCTCTTAGTCTGTTATCTACCACAGTGCCCTATTAATACGCACAGCAGTCGTTTTTGTTGGTTTGCGGTATACTTGGAAAGTTAAATTATTTTGTGATCAAATTATTAGGAGGTTTAAGAAAGGTATGGTGTTGTTAGATTCTTTGGTAATTTATGAGGAAGTGCGTCCCGGTCTCCTGCCTCAAAAATTGCTACCCGGTGACTATTAAAATAACGACCCAGCTCAGTCTATTCAAAACTATCCATCTTCATATCTATCTCAATTTGTTCATATTTATCTTTAAATACTAAGCATTCTCACAAAATAAAAGCTTTTAGAATATACACATTGAAGTGAATATTAAAATAAATAAAGGAAATATATTTAGTATTGTAACATAACGGGTGCAAGAAAAATAAAACATTTATTGCAAAAACACGGACATAAAATGGGGGTTCGGTTTATTTTATGGTAGGAATTTACGAGCAAATAGTCCTTTATTACCCAGAAATAAAACAAGCATGTGCACTGAACGTTCATCTCGGACAACACAAATTTATCTGACAATATATTTTTTTAAATTTAAAAAGAAAAAAAAATCATTCTAATCAAAAATAAGTATAATAATTTAAATAATGCGTATAGAGGACTTTTAAACATTGATTTTTTAATGTAAGTTACATAACTAATTTTGGGAGATATGTTTTTCAATGTTCAATATTCCATAGTATCTCATATTTTTAGGATATATTTTAGGTACCACCAAAATAGGTCACGTGAGATCAGTTTTGAAGGAAGAAAGGTAAATATTTTAAAACTTTTTTAAAATTTAATCTCGCAAAAAAGAAATAACGAACATAAAGATTTGTTACCAACAAAAACAGTTAATTCAAAGATCAAATTATCCCATTGAGGAAAAATTACTCACCGTTATCTTGAAAAATAAGTAAAACAGACCATTTATTTACGACACGGTCAGTTTCTTTATTGATATTTTTTAGCAGAATTCTGTATGCATGGTTCTTTTACTAAAAAAAACTCACGTTGAGACTTATAAAAAATCTTTTGATATAATTATTCAGACTCTTATCTTTATAGAAAAAATGTAAAAATCGTTTTTTGTCGATTCATTTTTTAATATTTCATAAAATAAAATGGGGCCCCGGGGTAGACCTCGTAAAAACATTTCTCCTAATATATTTTAGAAAAAAAAATATTTCAGACATATTTTCATTAAAAGGTAAGCAATTATGAAAATTTTCATGAAAATCAGACCATTAATTGATTTTTCATAGATTTAAAAAAAAAAAAAAGCCTCTAGTCATAACTTGTTGTTGGCTACATTAAATTTCAATTGATTTAACGGTGCAAAAACGTAAACATTGTTTTTCGTTTATAAATTTCATTATTTCTGTAAGCTGAAAATCTTTTTAAAAAATCATCAGGATTTTTTTAATGCTTTTCTTTCGAATGGACAAAAACTTTTAAAGATAATATTAATATTTATGTAAGTTTCATTGTGTTAAATATGGGGGAGGGTAAATTTCACAGTGAATATTGGTGGTACCTAATTCTTACGTAACGTCGGCTTATATTCTACATGAGACCACATCTTTAGACAAGTGCAGAAATATAACAAGGGTGTATGCATGCATCTCAAACAACACAAATTCATTTGACAATATATTTTTTAAATACAAGAAAAACTCATACTAAACAAAAATATTTAATATTTAAAAAACGATTTAAAAAGAAACATTTTTTGTTTTTAGCACAAAATATTTTTCAATTCGTCTGTAAACAATTATTTGTTAATAACAAAAATAATTGATAACATTTGATTAGAAATATTTATTTGATGACATTAAATGAATATAATATTATTCAATAATATCAAATATGAATAGCAAAAACATTTAATATTATAAAAATCGATTAGAAAAATAACGTTGTTTTGAAACTAAATATTTTTCGATTCGTCAACAAAACATTTAATTTATCTTGCAAATATATATTATATATAAAAAAAAAATCCTTAAAAATTAATAATCATAAAATATCTAATAATTAATTAAGAATAAATAATAAAAACGTTTAAAAACATGTTTATGTCAAATTTTAAAATATTACAAATAAATACAAGAAAATTACGAAAGCAAGGAACACGTGCTTGCTCGCAAGAGAACTTGAATTTGTTTTCTAAATTTTGTTTAAATTTTTTTAAATAAATAAATAAATATCATGTATAAGATTAAATATTAAAAAGACAAAACTTTTAATATATTTTACTAACAAACTTAACATTAAAAACAGCCCGTTGAATATATTAAGTTCGACAACTAAGTTTTTAAAAGTACAAATTCGGGTGCTTTTTATACTTCCCCCCTTATCTAGAGTCCAGGTTAAAAGCGTGGTAAGAGTAACCCAATGCCGAACTGTTTTATACCTTATCTTTCCGATGCAAGTATAATTGGGGAACGGGAAAAGTTTTAGTAAACGGGATAGATTGGCCCATTTACCAAAACCTTTCCCGTTCCCCACTGATACCTGCATTGGAAAAATAAGGTCTAAAACAGCTTGGTATTGGGTTACCCTTACAGCAATTTAAACCTGGACTGCTAGTGTTGCGTACACAAACACTAACAACAAAGTCAGATGTTCAAAATGAAATCCAGGGTGTTAATTGAAATTAACAACTTGAATTAAATTAAATTAAATTACAACATGCCAAGAGAATATCGAGTTGTTTTTAAATTGAAATAAAGGAATTTGAAATTGACCTCTAATATAAAAAAAACAAACCAAAAAACGTTCTTGCTCAATGTTCTTACAGTTAAAAAAAACCGAGGGAGGCTTAACGGTACCAACAAATAGATATGCTATAGATTTTAGATTTTAGATTAACAAACAACAATAATTATACAAAGATTTCTTTTTTTACAAACCTTTTCATATTTTCTATTTGCATGAAGTCGAAATAAGTGAAAAACCGAACTTTTAGAGCCGGCAATCAACTGAACCTTGTTTAACATGACATTAGAACAGCAATACCGGTGCTCATCTAGTTTATTCCCCATTTCAATTTTGTACCGGACTGTTTTGATTTTTTATATTTGTTAAATCTTTTGGACCATATGACCTTAAGGCACCCCTTTTGCGATTTCGATTCGTGGGGAGATTTTTTCTATTTACACCGTCAAAATCTGGTTAATTGTTTACAGACGATTTTTAGAGTTTTTTTTTTAATTATAAAATTAACCCCTAACCCTAACCCCAACCGTAACCCTAACCCCAACCGTAACCCTAAACCCTAACAAACAACCGGATTTTTACGGTGTAAATGAGAAAAGTGTCCCCACGAGTCGAGATTGCGGATGGGATGCTTTAAGGTCATATGGTCCCAAAAAATTATTTTGAAATTGAAATAGATCACGAATGAGGGGCCGGGTTAGCTCAGTCGGTAGAGCGTTCGGCTAGAAACCATAAGGTTCCTAGTTCGATACCAGTCCTCGCCAACTCAGCGTATGAGTAGCACAGGGATCTGTGCGGTAAAGTAAGGAGCTGATGGTAGGTGTGGCGCTCCACCTCAGATGCTAAAAACAATCTCCTTGGTCTAGCGCTATTGAAAAGGGGATAGACTCCCTCGCTGATTGGCTGATACTGACTTTAGGCCGTCCCGACGACTTTACTTACTATATTCTAGTAGTGACCACCCCGAACGGATTTAACAGGTTTGAATTCAGAGTTTTCCTTCTCCTAGACTGGTTGTCTAACCAAGGTTAAAGAGTCCAGTCTGCCTTACTATTTACCATAGTTGGAGGGAGAGTAGTTGGATTCCTACCTTTCCCAATGGTATTAGCGGTATGTGAACGGTGGCTTCGTCCAGAATTCGAACTCGGGTCGACGAGTCCATTTCCTATTATTCTAACCATTACACCACCACGCTTCCCTAAATTAAATTATTAAATTTTAACAAGCAGGACCTGTGGATATACCACAGTATGATGATTTAATTATTACAACATTTGATAAGTTTTCTTAAGAGTTAATGCTAAATAGTTCAATATGTAAAAAGTATAATAATCTTGACTAGCAGGACCTGTGGATATACCACAGGGCACAATATGTTAATTCAATTATTACAATGTTTGATATGTTTACTTAAGAGTTATGGTAAATAGTTCAATATGTAAAAAGTATGACAATCTTGATTTAACTCTCCCACACTCTTTTTTCTTTCTTTCTTTCTTTCTTTCTTTCTTTCTTTCTTTCTTTTCATCTTTTTATTATGTTCGATTGAAACACTTCTCTCTATCTCTATTGCTTATTATATTTTTTCTGTGTAGCATGTTCTTTTTCTTCCCTTTCTTTTTTTATAATAAAAACAGAATGGTCTATTATTTAGCTGAGATGACGACACTCATAAGAAATAAGAATGTGGCAGATAAGCAACACCAGATAATTAGGATTTACATTTTTGCATTTCATCTTGGATGATTTGGATGGTCTCATTTTTAACCAGAGGGTGTTGCAAGATGATAACGGTCGTACAATTAAGGATTCTTTGTTTGGTTGGTTGATTGATTGGTTGGATTTTATAGCATGTCAACCCTTGGGAAAGATATGAATCCAATTCTCCCTCCAGCTATGGGTAAATAGCATGGCAGACTGGGCTTATTAACCATTGCTAGGTAACCAGTCTAGGAGAAGGAAAACTCTGAATTCAAATCTGTTAAACTCCGCTTAAGAAATTGACCTTGAGTCGCATCCTGCTCGTGCGGAGGGGTTGGTAAATATATATAATCATTATAGACAGGGTATAGGTAAAGATAACAGGCAACGTGCACAACAAGGCTTATAAAACAAAATGCATTTATCAGACAACAAAGGCATGTAGCACACAATATACAATACAATGTGTAACTTGTGTGTTTACAAATGTGTTACAATTGAATGGTGAAGTGTGCAATGGTATGGTTTGGTTTGCAAGATAATGCTTGCGTGACTTATCTGTCCAGGTAGGAATGTCTTGCTAGCTTCGTTTGTTTGTTTGACGATACGCGTCGACGGCCCTTCCGTGAGCTGTTTCAAAGTCCCATCGTTCATCGACGTCTTTGCTGTGGAAAAAGCACACGTCGTCCCTCGACGAGAGTCATAGTGGAAGAGGCTGATAGAAGGTATCAACCCTCGAAATTTGGCGGCCAAACTGAGCCTCGTAATGTGTGCTCTGATTCGTCGCTGACAAAGGCCCTTAGCCAATCGCATGAGGTTTCTCATCAGGTGATGGCTAAGAGACCCATGGACTATGTTTGGCAATGGTCAAAGGGAGGTAATTGTTTAGGTAATATTATTTTCTACAATTCTTCGAAGACCGGCCCATTCTTCAAGTTGTTTACTGTCTTCAACCTTCAGCAAGTTAATTCCACGTTCTGTGCAAAGAGCCTCAACCAATGTGGTGTAGGCCGGTTCGTCAATATTATTGGCCAAAATGCACAAATGAACCTGACACTTGTCTAAGGTTTTACAGCATTGGTTAAGACCTCTCTCAAGTCCATCATGAATGAGAGAAGTTTTCAGGACTTTCTGAAGGGCAGTATAAAGGTCTAAGGAGCCTGCAGGGGTAGAATCTTCTCTTTCGCCGTCAGATATAATTCCACATTGGGTGTCTAAAATTCCACGTACAAATAATTAGTACAAAATTATATAGTTTCAAGTATTCAACTAACGTGACATGAGGATAAGTTCAACAGCGTTTATTTAATAGTGCGAATAATTGCAAAAACATGTTCTTTTAGCGGTTATAGTCATACAATTGTAATAATTTTCAATTCACTTAACTTTTATAGTCCAATTTTATCGGAAATTCAACAGTGAATTATCTTTCCCTGCCTGCCGCTAGGGGGAAAATCGCCAACAGGAGGTTGGCGCGAGAATTAAACCAAACTTTACTTATCACGGAGAAGTCAACAAGGGAAGTCGCAAAAATAAGCGATCCCTAGACTTCACTTATCACAGAACAGTCAACGAGGGAAGTCGCAAAAATAAGCGATCCCTAGACTTCACTTATCACAGACAGTCAACGAGGGAAGTCACGAGGGAAGTCGCAAAAATAAGCGATCCCTAGACTTCACTTATCACAGAACAGTCAACGAGGGAAGTCGCAAAAAATAAGCGATCCCTAGACTTCACTTATCACAGAACAGTCAACGAGGAAGTCGCAAAAAATAAGCGATCCCTAGACTTCACTTATCACAGAACAGTTACCAGGGAAGGACATGAAAAACAAGCGTCTCTACAGAACTCTACTACCAGCAAACTTTCTAAGGCATTGTATCAGCAAACGTTCTAAGGCTGATACAATAGCATACTAACAGAAGGCTGAAGAACGAGAAACGACCTGACAAGCGTCTTAACAACATCCAACCAGCGACCAGAATACCCCTGTTATCACCACTTCTCCAACGAACAATATTTAACCTCACAGATAAGTCTGGTAGCAAATGCCATTAAAATTTGCAACAACATTTCTGTACCTTTTGATTATACAAGTGTCTGCATTTATATTCGTATTTGTTTCTTTCTTTCGTCCCAAATAGCCAACTACGGAGAAAAAGGGCTCCAACGAATCCCCGTAAATACTCTTAATTTACATTGTTCTCTACTATTAAGAATTCTGGGGTATGGGTTATCGTCCCTTGTCTGCGAGCCTCTGTTTCAAACCAACCAATCATGAGCCAGCATACTTTGGCACCAAATCCAAAGTGCAGACTCATTCCACCTCTTCTGCAACAGCAACGAAAGGGATCGGACCGTACAAAGGTCGTTCCTACTATATTACAACAGATCGGAGTCGGACGCAAACAGAAGTCCAAATATATCCGAATTATAAACAGAAGACCGTAGCAAGGGGCTCCGTCAATACCCCATATCCCAGGATAAACAGCTAAGTGACATTTATATAAATATTATATACATATTGTATCCATTATATACATATTATATATTTTGTCTGCAAACGAGACTAAAGTTTGCAACTTTATATTTAATACAGTCTTTTATTCTTATCTTGTCGTTGTTTTACTTCTTTAACTCTTAACTCGTCTGCCACATTTGCGGTTAACTCCAGTCAAACCTAGGAGTACTGCCGCTATTGTTATTTTTCTTACACTACTTCTCGTCGCTGATGTGACTTAGCGGCTCAATTATAATTTTCTGTTATGTATACACATTTATCTCCCTTGCACAGTATAATTGTCAAGCTCTACAATAAACAATAAATGTTCACTGCCTTAGACATATACTGGGCATCACCTGGAGGGACAGAATCACAAACACAGCAGTTTTAGAGAGAGCTCAACTCCCCAGCTTTCGAACCACACACAACACTATATATATATAATATATATATATATATATATATATATATATATATATATGGTCATCCACAGACACGTGTTTCGACTTATCAAGTCTCTTCAGTGTGGCTAGAACATTTTGTAAGCTACCTACAACCGGAATTGAAATCCGATCGGTTGGGTGTCAGTCCGGCACCTTAACCATTAGGCTGTCTTCACTTACAGAATGGGAAGGGGATTTTAACTGTTTTTAATACACACATCGCTTTGTGTGTAAAGGCCGTCACATAGTGCTCCATTCCTTAGAAGAGCGTTGCAGAGAGATAGATAGATAGATATCAAAATAAACAAGTTTGAGTTTTTAAAAGGTTATTTTTTAAAAATTAAAAAGTGCTCAATGCTAAAATAAGATTGTAGTTCCCTCCCTCTCTTTGACTACCCCTAACTGACACTTTCACGTATTGTTTTGGGAGAATAAAAAATGAGAAAATGCCGTCGTCACTAAATATTAGTGTGTCTGTATGTGTGTGTTAATTACATAATACTCTACTACTACTACTACTACTACTAATAATAATAATAATAATAATAATAAATAATAATTGGGGCCCTTGGAACAATCCCCAGGGTGTTGGAAAAGAGTCTGGATGAATTAGAAATCAGAGGAAGGATCGAGACCATCCAGACTACAGCATTTGATGAAGGCTGGGTCATGTCCGCCAGATGGATGGCAGACGAATACCGAAGGATACCCTTTATGCAGAGCTTTTGTCTGGTAAGAGACAGATTGGTCACCCAGCTGCGTTTCAAGGATGTCTGCAAGAATAATCTCAGGTGCTTTGGCATTGCCCTGTAAGATTCAAAGTGATAATACTTGCAGATAAAACTCCGACAAAGGTTGATAGACAAAACATTTTATATACAGCACAGAATAAACAGGGTACATAATACATAGAGGTGTACATAAACATACATACAAAAGTAATATAAATACATATACGAGAGTAGAGATAATGACACATTCATGAATGGTAAAATACAAGATATTTAGGTATAAAGAGATACCTAAATGTACATAAAAACATAGTTACGGATACATGACTAAAGGATAGTCATATATCGTATACAAGACTTACTAGCAGTGAGTGGCCAGTGTTAAGGGCCGAAGCCCCAACGAGAGGGGGTAGACAGAGTCTAACCCATAGTGGTGTCTCGTAGGTCGACAGGCAAAGAGAGAAAGAGAAGTTCAAATTAGCCGCTTAAATATCAAAGGCCCCTAGCGGGAACTAGCGAAACTAAACGGGCAGACAACTCCCCAGGCGAATACGAAAATAACGCCACACCCCTTTCAGCTGGGAAAATTTGGCTCAGGACCGCCCTTGGTGGCGGCAGGCTCTCTGTAGAGGACTGTTCATGTCTGAATTCACCGTGGCGCAACACCATGAATCTAGGAAGTCCAGAAGAAAGCAGCGTCAACAAAGCAGCGGTACATCAACATCTTCAGGGACAGCCTTCACATGCGACATCTGTGGTCGAGAATGTTTTTCTAACATTGGACTTTACAGTCACAGGAGGCGCTGTAACTTCAGGGGCACGGAAACTTTATTATAGTCTTCTGAGACTGAAATGCCAATAATACAGTATAATTGCCCAGTTCTACAATAAACAATAAATATTTATGTCATTTCTGGTCATTTTGGGCACCTTACATTTGAGAGTACCTTCGTATAAGAATAATCAGGTACAAGTAATATATATTATTGTCTGATTTGTTTGTTTGTTTTGTTTTACGGCATATCAACATTAGTGGGTTATTTAATGCTGGCAAAGTTTTGAAATAAAGTCATTCTTAATGGATACTTAATTTTTTTATAAACACATTTTTCTATTTAACCCATAGATGGGACCCTAACAGGTACTACCACCCCGGGCCAGAATGGACCAGGGAGCAATGGTGATGAAGGGGTGCTCCACATTCCCCAAACCTCCAAAACTGGAACCTCTTCATCGAGCGTTTTAGAACTCATTTTGTTCTATTGATCCCATTGATGGGACCCTAACAGGTACTGTCATTCCAGCTCAGAGTGGACTAGGGAGCAATGGTGATGAAGGAGTACTCCACATTCCCCAGACCTCCAGAACTGGAACGTCACGATCAGATAGAGTTTAACGTCATACCCAGGACATGAAGACCCTCAGCCACCGCCTTCTAGCATCCATTTGATAAGGGTTGGGGCTTGCTATAAGGGAAATAGGGTTGGGGCAATCATATAGTTGCTAGGATTTGACGTGACCAGCCGATTGATCGGAGAAGACCTCTATGACCGACCGTCAGGCTTAAGTAAGGGCCAAAGTTGAGTGTTGTATGTTATGGATTGCTCAGCTACCAGGATTCAATCCTTAAGTATCACGGGTCGCCACCCATGTGGCCCCACTGTGGGGGTGGGAATCTTACCTTTATGCAGAGGAGCAGTCGATGTATTCTAAAGCCCCAGCCTACAGAGCTAACAATTAAGGAACACGATGTAATAAAGAGGGTTAGTATGAAGCGTATGGTGATGAGAAAAAAAAAAAAAACAAACACAGATTTTAAGTTTCAAAATTGTATTGGAAAAAGGAACATGAAAAGCGACGAAAAGCTGAAAGTTAATTTAAGAGAGAAAGTCTGATTTTGGTGATTCTCGCAAAGTGAATAAAGTCAGTAAAATGTCCGGTGGCCGAATCAGTTGTAGTGTAGGTGGAGAAGTGGGCAGATGAACCAGTGGTAGTGGTTAGGTGTTGGTTAGGTGGGCAGAGTCTTATGTTTTTAGTAGTCATTAGCGGTTGGTATCGCGTATCAGTCGGCGTAGTCTTGTTGTTGTAGGAGGTTGGTGATGTAGGCAGAATTTTGTGTTTTGGTATTCTGAAGTCGATTGTTGGTTGTATTGTGTATGATAGTTGGCGTATTTTGGTTGTTGAAAGATGTTTGCCCCTTTAACTTGCCGGTCGGTCAGAGTAGGGGTTGGGGGATAGAAGTAAGTCAGCCGCCTTGTGATGTATGTTTCGTTCTGCGAGGTCGGCCCTCGTTGAAGTGTTCGACGCTGACGCTTGGATATCTCTGCTTGTCGGCTTTTCAAAGCCGACTTTAAATAGAATGTCGCGACCCAAAATCGGATCAACTGAAGTCATTTTCATTTCACCCGGGAATTGTTTTCATTGGATGAAAACGCGAATTTTATTTACAAATTTATTTTATTTATTGTTTAGGAATTCTTGTTTTCCAAACGGAAGTTCATCTCGAGCCTATGCGTAGAATCGTGTTGATTTGTCACTTCGTTTTAGGCTACCATGGAGTAAACTTCCGGTTGGCGTCACAACTTATGTTTTATTTTGTTGGCGAGTATGTGTATCTTTTTATTGCGGAGTGTGCGCGAATTGAATTGGTAATTAGTGAATGGAGAGATATCTATTTTTGTTTATGTAACAACGAGATATAGATAGTCTTGTGCAAGGCCTCAATACATTTGCAGTGCCTGCTGTTCTTCGATCACCCATCAACATAAGTCGGCAAATGGGGATGGGGGGGGGGCGTTGTGGCATGATGTCGGTATCAGCTATATAGCGAGGGTGTCTATCCCCTTTTCACTAGCACAAAACCAAGGAGATTATTTGACCACCACACATACCATCAGCTCCTCACTTTACCGCACAGATACCTGTGCTAGTCATACACTGATTTGGCGAGGATCAGTATCGAACCAGGAGCCTTGTGATTCCTACCGAGTGAGAAAAATACTGTTTGCTTAATACACCTTACCAAGTCAGGTACAAGATAATGAACTGCTTACAGTACCTACCCAGAGGGACGTACAATCATAGTATATAAGTGAGATAAATGCGTATACATCGGCTAGAAATGTTTGCATGTGATTAAGTAAAAATCTATAGTAGCCCATATGGTAAAATTATGGTGCGTAATGTTAGTCCAGGTTATGATGTGGAATTATCCAATTTCAATGAAATGGACTGCTCAGCTACCAGGATTCCATCCTTAAGTATCACGGGTCGCCACTCATGGCCAACAGGTAGCCCCACATTGGGGCCTTTTCCCTCTACAACAGAGGTGCAGTCGGCGCATTCTACAGCCTCAACCGACTGACCAGGATTTAGATAGGGTTGCAGTGGGTATGCCTACAAAGTCAGAAAACAGCACTGCTCACGTGACTTTCGGAAACATTTCTTCACGCTCAGAATTGCGGAGACAGCGGATAAACTGCCCGCGTCTGTTGTAGGCTGCCGAAGCATTGAATCTTTCAAAGCCTCCATGCTTCCTGTAGTCTGCCGACACTATACCTGATGCCCCTCTCCACACACATATGCACACACGCGCACACATACATGCATATTACTACTGAAGTATATTGAAGAATTGAATAAACTCTGGAGACCTGTATGTAAGGCTTTAATGGCGAATAAATGACTACATAACTCTACAAAGGAGAACGGTAGAAAAGGGGGGTTAACCCCGAAGGGTCAAAGGGAGATAAGTTCAGAGTTCATAGAGCAGGGAGTAATATAGAATACTACATTCTCCCCTACTATTAATTTTTACATTTCGCAATAGCGAGTGGGCTTTCTCCGTTCTCTTACAGGTCGTCTCTGATGGTCAGCAGGAGTGTTCGGTACCGAAAGTATGGGTACATTCGGTGATGAGAGTTCTGAGGAATCATCAGATTCCTCTGTAGGGGGATTTCTAGTTCCCCTGATTTCAGTTCCATCAGATACTAGTTTATGGCCCATGGTGTCAATCTTTTCCGAAGTGGGTAGACCTGAACTTTGAGTGGCTGAATCAGTCTCCTTTTCAAGGTCAGTTGACTTACTATTTGGTGATTGATAGCCATCAATCTCGTGCTGAGACAGTATCTTCACGTCCATTAGCATGCCGTACGTGTGCATATTGAGGGTTTGCCTCAAGTAACTCCACTTCATCAACCAGGGGTTCATATTTACTGGCACGCACATGACGGCGTAATAAGACTGGTCCTAGTACCGATAGCCAGCTTGGTAATGAATGTCCACTGGGAGATCGACGTTGATATGCGAAGAGTCTTTCATGTGGTGTGGCGTTTGTGGCTGTGCACAGTAAGGATCTGATTGAGTGTAATACTTCAGGTAGTACTTGTTCCCACTGTGTTTCACGTAGGCCTCTCGATGCTACTGCCAGTGTGATGTGCTTCCAGATGATGCCATTGTATCGTTCACATTGACCATTTCCTCGCGGATTATACGGCGTCGTTCGGCTAGCCGCTACACCTAGTTCTGTCAGGTACTCCTTTAGCTCCTTAGATAGAAATGCGAGTCCTCGATCAGAGTGCACATATGCTGGCGTTCCAAACACTGCAAACAATTGGTTAAGACAACCAATAATTGTCTCCGCTGTCATGTTAGCATATGGGAAGGCAAACGGGAAACGAGAATACTCATCTACTACTGCCAATAAGTAGCGGTTCCTAGAAGTAGAAGGTAATGGTCCTTTGAAATCCATGCTGATCCGTTCCATAGGCTGTGTAATAGCACATGTACATGGAGTGTCTTCTTCTCTCACCGTTATGGAATTAATGGCCGGCATCTGTTGGTGTGTACATAATTCCGACTGTTTTTAAGCTATATCCATTGCTCTGGCCTGGTCGACTGCCGTAGTCAAGTCTAATGTTTTATTTTCCAATAGACGTTGCCTCATAGTTTGTGACCGTAATCCCCTGATGAATGCATCTCTAATACTATCATCTCGGTTCTGTATAGCGCTTACCGCTTTGAAATTGCAGTCTTTTCCAAGTAGTTGGAGATGTCGCACGTAATCCACGATCGATTCATCCTCTTTTTGGCACCTACTGGCTAGTTCGTGTCTCGCATACACCTCAGTCCGGTGCCACCTCCAGTGGCCAATAATTACTGATTCAGGTTTTTTCAAAGATTCACCTGCCCGCCATTTTCAAATTTTACACATTCATAGTTCAGGTGTATAGTGAGGCATTATATTTCAATGTCATAGCAACACAAAGACTTTTGGGTTTGTGCAATTTTGCACCCCTCTGTAGCTGCACCCCGGGGCAGCTCCCCATTGGCCCTGGCACAGTATAGGAATAATAGCAATGAAAGGATACACCACACTACACCGCCCTGTAGGATGGGGCTGTGTAATACACCTACTGCACCTCTGCAGAGGTGTACCCCCCCCCAATAAGGCCACTGTTGTATACTGTTTTTCCTTACTTTCTTACTTCTATTATTCTGGTCATCTTTCGTATCTTAAGTTCTTCTTCTAGCGTCTCTTCTAGCGTCTGGACTTCGTCTTGGAGACTTCGTGTCTGGTCTTCCATTGGGGATTTCTCTTTATCAGAAGCCCTGTGTCATTGGTAGTTTTTAGATAATAACACAAGACTTCGATTTAACTTAGATCATATTTTATTCTGAAATCCCCACCAGACTACCTGCGCAGATTGAGTCGGCAGCGTGCATAACACAACTTACCATCGTCGTGGTCTTGGCCGATCTACCTAAAAAATCTCTTTCTAATCTAAACCGGAAGAGGGTCTTCTCCACCGATTCTCACGGTATCCACCAGAAGGAGGATCAGGACTGAGGTCAAGCCTTGTCATTCAATCCTTCAAGGCCGCCGGCTGAACTTATAACAGTCATTTTGGTTTCTACACTACTGTACATAAGTATTAGGAATCTAATAATTATGTAACAGTCACCTCATTATCATCATTTTCACTCCTTTTGAGTTTTTCACATCAGCGTTAGCTGATGGTATTTCACTGGAGGCTGAGGGACAACAAGTCTCTCAGGTCTCCAGGAGTATTCTAGCCGATTGCAGCAGTGCAGTAGTATGGATGGTCTCAATTCTTCCTCTGATTTCCAGATTTTCCAGTCTTTTTTCCAAGTTAATTGGGACCGTTCCAAGAGCACCAACTATAATTGGTATCACTTTCACTCTCATATTCCACAGCTTCTTCAATTCTCTGGTAATGTCCAGGTATTTATCCATCTTTCCATTTTCCTTCAGCTTCACCCTGTGATCTGCTGGAACCTCAAAATCAACCAGTTGACACGTTATTATTATTTACTTGAAACTATTTAACTGTGAGCAAACAAATGACTATTTTTTAAATAACCATATAAAATTATTTCTATTAGATAGCAATACTTGAAACCATATAACTGTGTGCAAATTATTTGTATTAGATAGCAATACTTGAAACCATACAACTGTGTGCAAATTATTTGTATTAGATAGGAATACTTGAAACCATACAACTGTGCAAATTATTTGTATTGGATAGGAATACTTGATATCTTTTTAAAATCTTAAGAAACAGCCACACAAAAAATGTAACTGTAAATGTACAATGAATGCAATTCCCTAACTCTGGTCATAAAATAACCCTAGACGTGTTGACATGCCGTTAAAACCAATCATCGCCCTGTCGGCTGGGGCGTTAGAATGCACCGACTGCACCTCTGCAGAGGGGTAAGACTCCCCCAATGGGGCCACCTGTTTGCCGTGGGTTGTGACCCGTGATGCTTAAGGACGGAGTCTTGGTGGATGAGCAGTCCATGACATGCAACACTCCACTTAGAACCTTACTTAGACTAGACGGGCGGTCAGAGAGGCCCCCTCCGATCAATCGGCTGGCCACGTCAAGCCCTAGCACCTATATGATTTTCCCAACCATATTACCCTTATGGAAAGCCCCAATCCCTTTTTATCATATGGGTGCTAGAATGCGGTGACTGAGGATCTACATGTCCTGGGAATGACGTTAAACTCCATCTGATGGTGAGGTTCCAGTTCTGGAGGTTTGGGGAATGTGGAGTACTCCTTCATCACCATTACTCCCGGGTCCACTCTGACCCGGAGTGGTAGTACCTGTTAGGGCCTCATCTATGGGTTAAATAGAAAACATGAGTTTATAAACGAAATTATCTCAAAACTTTGTGGGCATTAAACATTTTTGAATACCAAATTACCAATAGAAGTATTCGGCATAAAATAACCCAAGGGGTTGACATGCCGTAAAATCCAACCAACCAACCAACCAACCAACCAATCAATGAATTAATCTATTACCCCTCTTCCTACCTATTATCTATACTATAATTATGCGTGCGTGCGCGTATATTTGTGAGTCACACGTGTATGTATGTTTTTGTATTTGGACTGTAGCAATGGTTAGTTTGTGAGTTCAATCCTGATTAAATACCCCAACTCAGTAACAACACACCTTTGAGTACTAAGTATCCAAATCTGGAACAAGGCCATTGATAATTGCTGCACGCCCAAACCATATTTTAACACAACCATGTTTCGGCTAAACTTGCAAATTGGTCCGAAAATTAAAACGGAAAGTTTTTTGGTGGTCCCCCATTATAGTTTAACTACAGTCTATGGATTAACTTTTTGCGAATTCAGTTACGGTTTAGGGGTTTGGGGATTAAGGTTGTTTTTAATTACGTATTGCTTAAAAAAAAAACAACAAAAAACCCAGAATCACTATACATTTAATTAACCATTGAAATTAATTATTGAATCTAATGGTATACACATTAGTCTCAGTTGTTTGTGTTAGTATTGCAATGTATAATTTCAATTAAACTTGGTTTAAAAAAAAAAAATTCAACATTAAATGTATAGTAATTTGGGTTTTTAATTTTTTTAAAGCAATATCCCCAAACCCCTAAACCATAACCCAATTCGCAAAAAAGGTTTATTCATAGACTGTAGTTAAACTGTCATGGGGGACCACCAAAAAACTTTCCGTTTTAATTTTTTGACCAATTTGCAAGTTTATCGCATGTTTCTAATATAGAAAAAATATGTTTTCATTTTCTACTATTTAATAATCATGTTTGTTAAATTGTGTACAACAAGCGGAATGTAACAAAAAAAAAACAAACTAAAACTAACCATTTTTAAACAATCGTGATAAAATCTCGTTCTGGTAAAATTTTTAAATAAACTAAAAAATTATCAGTTACATTTAATTTCAAATTATATTCAAAGAAAAATGATAAATAATTTCAAGAAAATAAAAAAAAATCTTATTTCAAAAAATTGAAAAAAAAAAAAAAATTTCCCATGATTCCCTTTTCGAAGCAGACTGTTACT
Source organism: Doryteuthis pealeii (assembly GCA_023376005.1). NCBI lineage: Eukaryota > Metazoa > Mollusca > Cephalopoda > Myopsida > Loliginidae > Doryteuthis > Doryteuthis pealeii. The sequence continues at coordinate 38,526,841 of CM042181.1, read as the reverse complement.
TCCTTGAGAAATCAAAACATTACAACGACCAAATTTCTGAAAACCTTGGCAACTATCAAGGAAATTTGAAGAATTTGTCATTTTCTTGAATTAAAGAAACCTCAGAATGGAATCAGACAGTGTTGGCAAGGGAATTCGACCAACTGGGCTGACTATTTTATCTGGTAAGATATATTTTTCATTTATTTTAAAGTATTTATTCCCGAGTTTATAGTGACTCATCGTCTGTTTCTTTCGTTCCTTTCTTCTCTCTTTCAAAATAAATGTTATTTTTCAGGATTTTATTTACCTTTAACAAAGGCTCACTTATATTTTAGGTTATTCCACGAACAATATCGAAATAAACTACCCATTTAATATTTTTGTTTATGTTTATTTACTTAAAAAAAAAAAAGTATCTAAATTTCGAAGCGGAATATCCCCTCTCTGAATGTTTGGTTACAGCGGAGTTTTCTTTTCTACGGATGACCAAAAGCGTCATTACACTTCAAAAGATGATAATAATAATATACACTTAGTATAAACGAAATAATTAGTATTTAAATTTTGAAAAAAAACAAAAAAAAAACAAGAAAAAAAGGCAATAAAATACATACATTCGTTAATATATTTCTGAGTTTTTATTTATTTCTATTTATTTATTTTATTTATTTATTTTTGTTTTTGAATAATTAAAGAACAGTCGGAAAAGAAATTAAAAGTAACGCTTTAAAATATATCATATTAAGATTTTTAAAAAATTAAAAAATGGATAAAAACTGATTTGAAAACCCCCCCAAAAAAAAAACAAAACAAAAATAGTAACACTTAAAATAAAGGATTTAAGCGTGTTAGTATATTTCTTTAATAATTGAATCGGAATTTGAAATTTTAGCACTTTTGGTACTTCGTATTTAAAAATAACGTGTAAACTTGGATATCATTTTTCTAAAGAGTTTCCCTTATCGCTTAAAAAAAAAGGAAGGTTTCTTTTGCGTTTTAAGAAATAATCAGTCTTAAATTTTTTTCTTTATTTGAAAGATTTCAGGTTTTAAAAATTTAAGTACATTTTAAAAGTTTTAAATATATTTAATTTAATTCGTTAGACAAATAATGTCTTAAAAACGTCAATTTATCTGTTGCTAGAGAAAGAAAAGAAACATTATTTTGTTATTTTTATTTTTTTTTGATTTAAAGAAAAATAATTATCGATATAAAATCCAACGTTTTAGTTTACATTTTATTTTAAGTAATCTTTTACAAAACGTAGTCACATGGTATTTATTATTACTATTAGTTAACAAAACAAAAACCATTATATACGAACTTTTAACACTTGTTTTTAAAATACACAAAAAACCGGGAATTTTAAATTTAAATAGAATAAATGGTTTTAAAAGAAAACAAAAAGAAAACCATTTTATCTTTGTCTTGAATACAGGGTAGACTATGAATTCAGGTGCGTAAACCTCAAAACTGTTTTAAGGTTTTTATTTTTATTTTATTATTACTTGCAAATCATACTCAAAATCCCGATATTGGCTAAACTTGCAAATTGGTCGGAAAATTAAAACGGAAAGTTTTTTTTGTGACAGTTTAACTACAGTCTATGAATTAACTTTTTGCGAATTGGGTTACGGTTTAGGGGTTTGGGGATTAAAGTTGTTTTTAATTACGTATTGCTTAAAAAAACAAAAAAAAACAACAAAAAACCCCAAATTACTATACATTTAATTAACCATTGAAATTAATTATTGAATGTAACGGTAGACAGATTAGTCTCAGTTGTTCGTGTTAGTATTGCAATGTATAATTTCAATTAAACTTGGTTTAAAAAAAAAAATTTTCAAGATCAAATGTATAGTAATTTTAAATTTTTTTAAAGCAATACGTAATAAAAAAACAACCTTAAACACCTAAACCGCAACCCAATTCGCAAAAAGTTAATTCATAGACTGTAGTTAAACTGTCATGGGGGACCACTAAAAAACTTTCTGTTTTAATTTTTCGACCAATTTGCAAGTTTAGCCCTGATATTACAGGGTGACCCAGAAAAAACAGAACCCAAATTATTTATTTTCCCATTTAACTAACCCTAACTCTAACCCTACCCCCCTAGTTAAAATTTAACAGTTTTATTACAAAATTTGTGGATTCTGTTTTTTCTGGGTCATGGGATTTTCAGTATGATTTGCAAGTTTTACCATTTTTTTATTTATTGTTACTCTGAAATGAAATGGAAATATCGTTAAATAAAAAAGTCGTCTCGGAGGGCATAATGTTCGGTATCTCTCTCTNAGCCAATCAGCGAGGGAGTCCATCCCTTTTCACTAGCACTAGACCAAGAAGATTGTTTTTGCGTCTGAGGTGGAGCGCCACACCTACCATCAGCTCCTTACTTTACCACACAGATCCCTGTGCTACTCATACGAGTTGGCGAGGCCGGCATCGTTAAATATTAGCGAATAGTAAGAAGATAATGGTTTATTTTCACACATTACACAATATAAACAATGTCACATAAAACAAACAGCCCTGTCCGCTGCGGCGTTAGAATGCACCAACTGCACCTCTGCAGAGGGGTAAGACTTCCTTGATGGGGCCACCTGTTGGCCGTGGGTGGCAACCCGGGATGCTTAAGGATAGAACCCAGGTGGATGAGCAGTTCATGACTTGCAATACTCCACTTTGGCCCGATCTTGGCTAGACGGGCGGTCGGAGATCAATTGGCTGGTCAGCGTCAAGCCCTAGCACCTATATGATTGCCCCACCCCTATTGCCCTTATGGAAAGCCCCACCCCTTTTTATCATATGGGTGCTAGAAGGTGGACTGAGGGTCTACATGTCCTGGGAATGACGTTAAACTCTATCTGATGGTGAGGTTCCAGTTTTGGAGGTTTGGGGAATGTGGAGCACCCGTTCATCACCATTGCTCCCTGGTCCACTCTGACCCGGAGTGGTAGTACCTGTTAGGGTCCCATCTATGGGTTAAATTGAAAAATGTATTTATTAAAAAAAAATTGTATTATCTATTAAGAATTGATTTATTTCAAAACTTTATCGGCATTAAAATGACCCACTGAGGTTGATATGCCGTAAAACCAAACCAAACATAAAACAAAACAAAGAAACGTAATATTGGTTGTTGTAATGTGTGGAGGATGATCACTAATTAGGACTGAGCCTATTCTAGTAGTGACCAACCACCTCAGTTGTTTTTTTTTTATTTTATTAAAAAATGTGTTTTTTTTACTTAGTTTGAATTTTCAGTTCATTTTGTTATATACTGATTTTTTCACAGTACCATATCAGCATATAACGTATACCCTTTCTTACTTCTTACTCTGGTCATGTTCTCTTTTGGCCGGCTTTGATTCTATCTTCTAACATCTTGGTCTGGTCTTGTCGTGGTGTTTCTTGGGGACTTCGGGTCTGGTTTCTGTTGGGATCACTCTTTATCAGAAGCCCTGTGTCATTGTTAGTTGTTGGTAATAAACACAAGACTTCGATTTATGTTGATGTTACTTTATTTATAAATCCCCAACCAGACATTCTGCGCAGTCAGACTTACATGTTGCTAGCTCGGTTTCTAACTTCTAACTGACTGAGTTACTTACTATATCCTTAAACCAGAAGGGGGCCTTCTATTGCCTTCCAGTTCTCACGATCCATCCCCGGAAAGCAAGGTCAGAGTGAGGTCAAACACTGTCACTCACTCTCAAGCCATCAGCTGTACTAATCGCCATAATGATTCTACAATACCTTATAAAGCATTAGGCATCCAATAATTATGTAACAATTTCACTATAGTATTTGATAAGTTTATAATCTCAGTTCCCTTAAAATAAACAACGCTGAGGTAAAAAAAAATGAGACTGTATGAGACTATATGAGACTGTACTCAAAGTTTGCAAAATATGAAGATAACCATGAATATGGCAGACAGGTTAAGAGTTAAAGAAATAACCAAACAACTAGAATTCGAATAAAAAGACATGTATTACAGACATAAAAACAATAGGTTTGCAGACTTTTTGGTTTGTCTGCACAAATGTTTACAATTTGTCCACTTAACTGAAATCCTGAGGTAGGGTTAGTTATCGAAGTCCCTTAGCTACGGCATCTGATAGTTTGCTGGATATGATAGACGTTCTATTTTGACGTCTGACTCTGGTGCTAGTTGATCAGAAAGAGAGTAAAAGAATTTGCCTCTTTGGCTTTGCCGCCAAAGTATGCTAGCTCGTGATTGGTTGGTTCGATACAGAGGCTCGTAGACAAGGACGATAACCCTACCTCAAAATTCTTATCAGTATAACTGAATCACTATGCAACAACTTCAATCTATACAACATCAATTAATACTGTCGTTTTAATTTTAAAAACAATAAATGAATTAACATATTTAGTTATGTTTTCTTTATTTCATTTTTATTTAAAAAAAGTATTGGTGCTATTCGGGAATTCCATCCCGCCCTTCTGCCTTAAAAAACGCTAGGCGGTGATAGCTGAAAAAAAAACCCAACCCTCCCTATGAATGAAGTCCCTAGCTGAAGTGATGCCTGCTGAAGCACTTAAGGCATTTTCCTGAAAGTTAATGCAGTATTTTACCCCCCTCCAGTCTTTTTTCAACAAGTAAATGTAATATTTTAACCCTTCCCATCTTTAAAATATTTTAGGGGGGGGGGGTCTAAATATTTACATTTTCTTGTCGATAAAAATAGGCTTACTTTTAACGGCTTCAAACCACTAAAAAAAATTGGTCAATAAAAATGCCTTTAATTTTCATTTTATTTTACTTTTTTTGTTTGGTAATTTATGAGGAAGTGCGTCCCGGTCTCCTGCCTCATAAATTGCTACCCGGTGACTATTAAAATTACGACCCAGCTACGGTGTTACTTGAAAGAAACAAACCAACTTAGGGCGTTAAATGTATTTGGGGGGGGGCTCTTCTTTTTTGTCGTAATTCTTATTTATTTTATCGTAATTTGTCGTAATTCTTATTCATTTATCGTAATTTGTCGTAATTCTTATTCATTTATAGAAATTTGTCGTAATTCTTGTTTAGATATGAAGATGGATATAGTTTGGAATAGAAAGAGATAGATAGATATATTAACATTAAACAAACAAAATAATATAGATAAAAATAGATGAATTATTTGTATTTTATCCAGGAGTGGGTGGGCATTGTAAAATATGGTTAAAAAAAATGGACACATAGCCTACTGGATAAATGAATTAGGTTTAGACAGTTCTAAGTGACAGTTATCTCTAGACTGCAGGTCAATCCTGGTCAGGGGCAGCAGTAACATAGAATAATAATTAACACAGCTTAATGCCTCTACCTCAGCTATGGTTAGCAGAATGAGAACAGTTAGTCCGAATAATACAAATCTTATTAATAATGGAGATTCGCTTCCGGTTTTTGTCTGTAACAATAACTACGTCACTGCTTACGTCACATTACCCAAAATCGTCATAACATAGAATAAATACCTTCAAAATTTGAACATGCAACATTAAACAGTCCTCATTGTTTTTTAAAACAAGTTTTGATAAATACATGACATATAGTTTGTTTTATTTTTTCAATATTTAAAGTTTACATTTCAAATTGTTTTATTTTTTAATCCTTTAATGAATTTGATGATTTTACTTACTTAGGGTACAAACTCGCTGACATTGAATTTTAACTCCCACCCCTCAGGCAATATGTTTCAAAAATCTATTTTTACATCGTGGGTGTTTTTTTATTTTGCTAGTAAAACTAATCATTAAGCCTCATCTAAAAAATTCAAAGAAATAAAATAAAAACAATTGGTGAATATTTTTTCTCGGTTCTTATTTGTATTTTATACAAGGTGTGAGGGTCTTTTGAAATATCTAAATTAATTTGCTGATAAAAAGCCAGAAATGACGCTTGGTAAATATCTAAACTAGGCCTATTTAAGCCTGTTACCATTAAGGAAAAACAGCGTAAATAAGGGGCAGGAATCCGGGATGACCCCAGAACATTTTTTTTTTTTTAGAACTCATTTTGAACTATATATATTTTATCAACCCTTCCGCACGAGCAGGATGTGACACAAGGTCAATTTCTTAAGTGGAGTACACAGGTTTGAATTCAAAGTTTTCCTTCTCCTAGACCGGTTGCCTAACCAAGGTTAAAGTGCCCAGTCTGGGATTTATCCTGAAAATTTTTAGGAAACAGGTAAATAAACATCATTTTCAACACCTATTCCATTACATTGTCAATTGCCTTCTAATTTCTATTTTAAAAACCTTTAAATTTTATTGTACTCACCAATAATATTATTCGTCTGCAGCCAATCGACAGGAAGGAGAAACGAAAGCTCATAACTGACATTGTTATTTTAAAATTATTTACCAGTTAGTGTGTGTGAATGTGAGCAGTTTTCTGCTAAAAAATGGCCTAAGAAATTCACGAAATTGACTAAATTCTGATGAAAAAAAAACTTTGAGAGCAAAATCTCTCTCTCTCTCTCTCTATCTATCTATCTAATCTATAATAAAAATATATATATATATATATATATATATATAAAATGTTGTTCTGGTTCCAACGAGAGAAAATTCAATATTTTTATAAAAAGAAGGTCCGCAAAATGTATTATTTTTTTCAGAAAAAAAATTTATTCTTTTTATCTTACATATGCAACACGTGTTTCAGATCTTCTGGTATTTTCTTCAGGCTTTGATTGATAATATGAAAATGAATTCTTACATGCGTGTGTGTGTGTATATATATAATAATATATATATATATATATATATATATTACACATGAGTATTTCACTTCCCACTTCCTGTTTGGTGGGAGTGGAGTAGAAAGGAATTTCATTTTTAACATTAGTCTTTTTAAACAGGTGTTTTTGTTTCTGGGTAGCTTGGTAATAAATTCATTAACTGAGCTTTTATAACTCTTTTATTAGAGTTTTTATGATGTAGTTCATCAGATGTTCATTGTATGTCAGGTGTGTGTGTTTGTAATTTGTTTTTTGTTCTAGAGAATTTCTGTGTTTTTCTACTTAAATTTCTACTTTTTGGGTGTGTATATGTTTACTTTTTGTATATGTGTATATGTATCCTTTTTTTTTGTATATATATATATATATATATATAATATAAAGCATCCATTGACTGGTATGTAGTAGATAATTCTGTTTGGGATCATCATTACCTCCTGTACATCCACAATTCATGCTCATGTTGATACATACTTATAAATTTATACAAGGATTTTTACAAATTTCTAAGGGAGATCAATGTATAATAACTATATATTAATTATATATACTAGCAATATATTGCACCGTCGGTTGCAAGTATTTAAGTTTTAATATAATAAAATATCATATTAAATTAGAAAGGCTAATGAAACTGAATAAGAATGCAAATAAAAGATTTTGAACAGAGGGGGTATGATTGAAAAACAGAACAACTTTGAAACTAACTCTTCCATCATTTTCCATTACTCCCGTTTTTCATTGGTAATTTTCCTAATTTAACTATTTAGTTAAAATAGGAAGTAAAGAATAATATTACAGTTATTTCTTCTTGTTAATGAATTTCTTTTAAGATTTATTTCCGAGATTTTTGTCTCATATTCAATAAGATAAAACCAAACAATTAGAAATCAATAATACTAAGCATATATTTATTAAAATCAAATTTTTAAGATCAATATTGCAAATTAGGCTTCCCGTACACACTGTAAACAGCTATTTTGTTGTATATATAAATAGAAATGTATGTTCTTAGTATGTAGATTGGTCAGCAGTATTAATAATGTAAAACAATTTTATTAATAATTGAGGTTTAAATAAAAATAAAATCATGGAGAAATGTAATGTAAATAATTAAGGGAATTGTGACTTGTATAATAATATAGTTTCAGTTACAGACAGAAAAACACACAATCTCCATTATAATAAGATATAAATATATTATATCATATAAAAAAAAAGGAAAACTTAGCAAACTGTCATTTGGCTATTATAAATTTATTTCGGCTCAGTATGAGCCTAGTCTCATCATATACATACATAATAAATAATAATAGCATAATCTTTACAGATTATTGCCGTCCCTCACAATCCTATAACTCCACCACCAGAACCCTTCCTTGCATGAGCCCTCAAATGATTCATCAAATCCGCTGCAGATCACAAAGTTTGATGCAATATTAACATTGAGAGGACTTCCTTCCCGTTGAATGAGATGATTCAGATGAATCAGATGATAAAATTTGATGCTTATGCACCACCATATGTCTCTTAAGACCAGAAGCCGACTTACAGACCTTGCCACAGATAGCACAAGACACATTGTTTACTCCTGGAATCATTGCATGGATTGACCCAGGTGAGACTTCCTATGATTGACATAGCCAGCCCTAGAAAGCAAAACTCGACCACATGTCTGATATTTCCAACCCTCCATGTTCTCTCCAATATGACAGGTGTAGCCTTTTCAAAGTTGACGCTTTAGGTTTTCATGCACGATTCTTTCACTCTCAAAACTGGTACAACCATCATCCACATGAATTCTCCAGTCAGTTCTCTCCAATGCCAGCTTTTCCCAGTTGTCAGGATTTATTTTTATTTTTTACAAGGTTGTTTTTTAAGCAATCCTTATACCTCTTCCTAGGCTTATACTGTGGCCTTTTGCCATCACGCAGCTGACCGTAAAGAGTTACTTTGGCAAATCTAGCACCACCATACGCACAACATGACCTGCCCAATGCATTTGAGCAGTTATGATAAGTTTCAATGCTTGAGCATCCTGCCCTTGCAACGACTTTTGGTTAGGTGTGTTGGAATTCCACTTAATGTTTAGAATGCATCTCAAAACATTTCTGATGAAAGCGTTCAAGAATTTTTTCAAATGTCTTCTAACAATGTCCATGTTTCCGAGGAGTACAATAAAAACTCAACACGCAGGACCTATAAACATTCAATTTGTTTTTATGGGTAATGCCGGTACTAGACCATAACTGTTTTTCGATGTATTCCATAGGCCACAGATGCCTTCTGGATGCGCCGGTGAATCTCAGCATCCAAAGAACCATCACAAGTTAGTTACTTCCAAGTATGTAAAAGACTCAACAACATTCAGACAAGTACCATGAAGGTTATTGTTGTTATGATATATGGTTCACCTTTTAGTTATTTCGGCTCAGTATGAGCCCCCGCCCTGTCGGCTGGGCGTTAGAATGCATCGACTGCACCTCTGCAGAGGGGTAAGACTCCCCCATGGGCCACCTGTTGGCCGTGGGTTGCGACCCGTGATGCTTGAGGATAGAAACCAGGTGGATGAGCAGTTCCAGACATGCAATACAACTTTTGGCCCTATCTTGGGCTAGACGGGCGGTCAGAGAGGCCCCCTCCGATTAAATCGGGCTGGTCACGTCAAGCCCTAGCACCTATATGATTTTCCCAACCCTATTGCCCTTATGTCAAGCCCCAACCCCTTTTTATCATATGGGTGCTAGAAGGCGGTGACTGCGGGTCTACATGTCCTGGGAATGACGTTAAACTCTATCTGATGGTGAGGTTCCAGTTCTGGAGGTTTGGGGAATGTGGAGCACCTGTTCATCACCATTGCTCCCTGGTCCACTCTGACCCGGAGTGGTGGTACCTTTAGTGTCCCATCTATGGGTTAAATAGAAACATGTATTTATAAAAAATGGTATTATCCATAAGAATTGATTTATTTCAAAACTTTATCGGCATTAAATGACCCACTGTGGTTGATATGCTGTAAAAAACAAAACAAACCAACCAACAAAATCAGTATGAGCCTAGTCTCATCATATACATACATAGGATCGCAAGAAGGGAACATTTGTACATCAATGATATTATAGTGGTAAATGCTTGTACAACATGAATACCACTCTCTAAATCTTCATGATTGTTGTCAGTGACAAGCCTAAGCAAGATAACTGGCAATCATGTCAATCGCAGTGTTAAATCAGTTGTCCTTCTCCTAGATGGATAACCTAACAAGGAAAAGAGGTCCAACACTCCCAACAAAAAAAAAAAAAAAAAAAAAGGTTCTAGATGGCCGTTGAGCTAATAGCTTCCTCCGCCCTTGAACAGGTCTTGTTTTTCGTCCTGCAGGATGTCTAGCCACCCTCCTCATCAGATAAAATCTGTGGGGTTAACGGTTTAGTCGCCGATGACCCGACTATGGTAACAGCTTGTACTGGATTACATAGTACCAGTAGCGCATTAAGCGACCTGACATATACATACATACATACATACATACATACATAGATTTGAGTCATTCCTGGATTTTCCCAGCATTTTCAGAGGGACAAAGGGCCTCTCCCACCCTAAATTGTCCATGGACACTAAAACCATTTTCAACCATATCTATGCTTTAATGATCATGTTAGTCACATTTTGAGCCCACCCCTCACACGGTGCAATGGTTAGCAAACTACATTAGAAGACCAATTGTTGTAGCAAAGTTCGATCCTCACTGGATGCCCACCTTCTTTTGCCTTGTCCGCATCTAAACTAAGCTTTGTAAATAATGTTGTATAGCTGCTTTGACTACCGGCCACTGAACTTCAATAAACCAACATAGAATTAATATTATTCATTAACGATGTTCTCAAAACAGTCTGTGTTATTAGTGCTGCAATGTGTCTTATATATTAATTTGCATACTGGTTTTAACAAACCTGGGTTTAATAAATAATTACTTTGGCGTTATTGAATTCTAATAATTGTTGTTTTATCTCAACGTATTAAAGCAATTATAGTTTGATTTTCATATTGAAATCAATTAGAATAAGTAAATAAATATAATCTTTTGGTGTTCTTATTCAAATTTCATAAGACTTTTGAATCCAAATAATATTTGTTATATCGAAACTTAAATACTTGTGCCAGTAGGTGCATTCTAAAGCCGTAGCCAACAGGACATTGAAAGACTGGATAATCTGGCAAGAGATAAAAAATTTAATTGAAACAGAAGAAATAACAAACTGTTGTATAGCCGCTGACTACAGATATACAAAAATAGGACCGTCTTTATTTCTTCGGTGTGTGGGTGGTAAAGGCGTAGAGCTCACAATGAAAATGCCGGGTGGCTGGCGAAAGCGGCGACGAGTGTTCACAGTGGAAATGCCCGAGGGTGATGGGAGACGCGAGGTGATGCTATCGGCTGTTCGCTGGCGTCTGACTGTCGGCTCGAATCCTCTGGCCTTTATATCGATAAGTACCCCACCACATCTTTATCTTTTTGATCTGGTTTTTATATCCGCTAAATATGCCTATGCATTTTTCGTTTGAACTGAATAACGGACATTTGTTATAATTTCTTTATCTTCTCCCTGCTTCTTTGACCGGAAACCTCTCTTCCGTTTTCCTTTTTTTATCTTTCACTTTTTTTTTATTCAATCAGAAAACAGCACTGCTCACGTGACTTTCGGAAACATTTTTTCACGCTCAGAGTTGCGGAGACATGGAATAAACTGCCTGCGTCTGTTGTAGGCTGCCGAAGCACTGAGTCTTTCAAAACCTCCATGCTCCTGTAGTCCACCGACACTATACACTGATGCCACTCTCCACATACATATCACACACGCACACACATACATGCATATTACTACTGTAAACTGTTCATGTCCTGACACTAATTACATATTCTGTGTACTTGACATGAGACTTGATGAGTTGTGGTGCACCTGAGCACTGTACACATACAGATATTACTACTGTAAACTTCATGTTCCTGACACTAATACATTATTCTGAGCACTGATCCATACATGTACATTATTACTGTACGCTATTCACCTGAGCACTGTACACATACATGTTATATTATACTCTACACTATTCATGTTCCTGACACTAATACGTTATTCTATAGTACTGGACATTAGACTTTGATGAGTTGTGGTGCACCTGAGCACTGTACACAATAAATTTCATATTATTATTAAATTTTGTGGTTCACTTTTTGTTTTATTTGGAAAACAAGAGTTTCCTCCTTTACATGAGACAAAACCTGGAAGTAAAAAGATTTTTAACCCACCTCTTGGATAAAAATAGTGTGGATTTTATTGAATTTGGTCTTTACTGGTTTCCACTAATTTCCTTTATAATAGACGTGTGTTTGGTGTGGTACAAAAATACATACAGATTATGCAGAATCTTGGTTAAATCAAACTTAACGGACCTAAAATTCCACCATCATATGTCACCCGCCGAAAGAAAGAAAATACCAAAAATCAGGGAATTAACGAATTTAATTAAATTTTAAGTATTGATATATTAATCAATAACAGATATAATGTACTAATTATTTTATTTAAAAATTTTCACATTTTTTCAGGTCAGTTAACTTTGAAACACATTTCTTTGAAAATCTGTGTTACGCCTCAAAGATATGTGTTCAAAGTTAACTGACCTGAAAAAATATAAAAGTTTTTAAATAAAATAACTGGTGCATATATCTTTTATTCATTGATAATCAACAATGAAAATGTCATTAAATTTGGTTAATTCTCTGATATTTGCTATTTTTGACATACAATGGTGGAATTATAGGTCCGTTAAGTTCGATTTAACCGAATCTTTCTTATATATCTATATATTTAAAAGCAAAAATGTTTAATTTAATTTTTACTCATGATTATATACTCATTAATTCACTATTCTTCTTCATTTCTTCCCGTAGAAAAAATCAGTAGCAGACAAGTTTTAATGATGAAAAATAGGAAGTTATCTCCCTTGTGCTGCTTCCACAGGGCACTTTTTCAGAAATGGACTCTGGTTCCTTACAGTATTATAATAATGATAATGAAATTTTATTGCAGCTCATCAAAGTCTCATGTCTAGTACACAGAATAATGTATTAGTGTCAGGAACATGAATAGCATACAGTAATAATATACATGTATGTATACAGTGCTCAGGTGCACCACAAACTCATCAAAGTCTCATGTCTAGAACATAGAATAATGTATTAGTGTCAGGCAACACTGAACAGCTACAGTAATAATATACATTGTATGTGCGCAGTGTTCAGGCACCACAACTCATCAAAGTCTCATGTCTAGTACACAGAATTATGTATTAGTGTAGGAACATAAATAGTGTGCAGTAATAATATACATGTATGTATACAGTGCTAAGGTGAACCACAACTCATCAAAAGTCTCATGTCTAGTACATAGAAGAATGTATTAGTGTCAGGAACATGAATAGTGTACAGTAATAATATACATGTATGTATACAGTGCTCAGGTGAACCACAACTCATCAAAGTCTCATGTCAAGTACCAGAATAATGTATTAGTGTCAGTTACATTATAATATACATGTATGTGTACAGTGCTTGGGTGCACCACACTCATCAAAAATCTCCATGTCTAGTACACAGAAGAGTTTAGTGTCAGGAAACATGAACAGTGTACAGTAATAATATACATGTATGTATACAGTGCTCAGGGGTATTCTGGTCGCTAGTTGAATCTTGTTAAGATGCTTCGTCAGCTCGTTTCTCGTTCTTCAGCCTTCTGTAATATGCTATTGTGACAGCCTTTAGAAAGTATGCTGATACAACCCTTAGAAAGTTTGCTGTTATGGTCGAGGTGGCTGGAGGCGCTTATTTTCATGTCCTTCCCTGGTAACTGTTCTGTGATAAGGGGTTGGATTGGACCAACCTCCCTGTTGGCTATTCACCCCCTAGCGTCAGGAGAGATAATTCTCTATCAGATTTCCGATATTAGCTACATAAATGAGAGTAACAGCCCTTGTTTTTTTTTACTTTGAGGAAGCCTTAATAACAATTAAGTTCATTTCAAATAATATGGAGCACAATTAAAACACATTTTATGATATGTTCATGTTAAAACATAGCAGTTGTATTGATCTGAACAAATTCGTATTTTCAGTGTAGACTTACGGTGAAATTAAATGGCCAACCAAAACATAAGGCTTCCTCAAAGGGAAACAAACAAGGGAGTTTACTCTCATTTATGTAACTAAAGTTCAGATTACCAAAAAATTGAGTATCCATTAAGATCGATTTATTTCAAAACTTTGCCGGCATTAAACGACCCACCGAATTTAATATACCATAAAACAAAAATAACAAATTAAACATAAGAAAAATTTAAGAGATTCAAGGGAAATAACACATGAAAAAATATATAGAGTTGTTTCCCTTGTATCATTAATTACATGATCACGTTACCGTAAAGAAACGTCTGCAAGACGAGCTTGTAAACCATCACTCTACTGCAGGAACGCCTTGTAAATTTTAGATTTTTAAAAGCTTCGAATATTTCAATATTTATGAGACTAGCAGCGATTACCCGCCATCGCCTGGGTAGACGGGATTTTTTTTAAAAGTTAGTCCCGCAGATCCATTATTACTGAATCGTGAGTTGGATCTTCATGGGATGCCCCATTTAAATCCCTATGTAAAAAAAAAATAGACCTTGCATTGATCCAGCTACTCTGAAAAAAAATGTTAATGTCTACTATCTAAAATATTAAATGAAAAAAATAACCATGCTGTTATCATTTAAATTCAAGCCTTGGTGATATTTATGATGTGTATATATATTTACTTGTCATTAATTGTTTATTTTCGAAGTTCCCTTCAAAACATGCATATACATACAACTGCCCTTTATATGTACTAGCAGCGGCTACCCAGCGTTGCCTGGGTAGAGGCGGAGTTTTTAAAAATTAGTCTCGCAGAGCCATTATTACTTATCACAAGTTAAATCCCCACGTAAATATATAACAATATAGTAAGAAATTTAATTCATAATTTACAATTAAAAAAGCAAAAACAATATAAATGAGGCGATAATTAGTCTATCACAGTCATATTTCAATTAACCTTCTGTTACTATAAGCACATTTAAATTTTTAAAAATATCTTCCCGAAATATAAAATAAAATCTTCATTATTTTTGCTTCCAAACCAAGCCCTGGTGATATAGTTATATTATATAATTACATTGTCACTTAATGTTTTGATTTTCGAATTTCCTCCGGAAACGAGATTCACACAACTGCCTTTATTATGATTATAGGTTAGCTACTGGCTAAGAGCCTAAAATGCATTTTTGACAAAATGACTTTAGACCCCCTACCAGACAATAATTACCAAAAATCAGGGATTATTCTCTCAGATTACTAACATAAATACTATTCCGATCGAGAAATCATATATTTTAGAATATAATGATGTGATTGGTTTGTTAAGAGTATTCTTTGTGCATCTTTGCTAGTATTTGATTACTTCTATTTATTCTTTTTTTCTTTTTCAAATATTAATTTGAATTTAGCAAATCGCGTCATTTATATTTTATTTAAAAATATAGTTAATCATTGAATTAAAATTTCTTACTATATTATTATGTAATGGGCTAAACTTGCAAATCGGTCGGAAATTTACAGTGACCCAGAAAAAACAGAACCCATAAATTTTGTAATAAAACTGTTAATTTTAACTTGGGTGGGGGTTTTGGGTTGGGGTTTAGGGTTAGTTTAATGAGAAAATAAATAAATAATCTGTATGCAAATAATCTGTATGCAGAGTGACCCAGAAAAAAAAAAACAGAACCCACAAATTTGTAATAAACTGTTCATTTTAACTAGGGGGGTTTAGGGTTTAGGGTGGGTTTAGGGTTAGTTTAATGGGAAATAAATAATAATAATTTGGGTTCTGTTTTTTCTAGGTCACCTGTAATATGTTTTCATTTTCCGATCGATTCGCAAGTTTAGCCATATGATGTCATCCCTCAAATCTGACGAAAAGAAAATTTCTGATCCCACCCAGGCAGGATTAAATTAAGATTGTTTTTACGTGTTGATTTTTATGGGTCATCCTTCGAGGACCGAACTCGGTATTCAGTAGTAATAGATCTGCAAATGATTATTAAAACATGTTTTTTATCTCCTCTATCCGAGCTTAGCTGGGTAGCTGCTGCTAGTATATATATCTTATTATAATGGAGATTGTGTGTTCTTCTGTCTGTAACCGAAACTATATTACTACTTAAGTCAATATTCCATTAGGTATTACGTCACATTTCTGCATGGTTTTATTTTTATTTGAACCTCAATTATTAATAAAATTTGTTTTTCCATTATTAATACGGTTGACATATCTAATCATACTAATAACATGCAATTGTATTTATATATACAACAAAATAGCGGTTTACAGGGTGAACGGAAAGGCTAATTTGCATATTGATATTAAAGTATTTAATAAATATGTGCTTAGTAGTTTATTATCTGTAAGGATGGTTCAAAGTTATACAAATTTTGGATACACAAAACTCCGACGAAGGTTAACACAAAAACATTTAATATATACATATAATATAAGATAGATACAACGTACATAGTAAAAGAGTTTACATATAAAAGGGGTACACAAATAAAGATGAAGACACATTCATGAATGGTACATTATAACATATAAAAGAGTACAGACATGAGACTAGGAATAGTCCATGCTGTAAAGACTTACAGTAATGTAAGGGGGGGGGGCGGAGCCCCAACGAGAGGGGTTAGATAAAAGCTACCCCATGTGGCTCGTAGTTACTGAAACGGGAAAAGAGAGAGAAAGGGTTTGAACCCGGCGCTTAAATACTATGGTGCCCTAGCGGGCACCAGCAAACTAAAAGGGGCAGACAACTCCACCAGGCAAATGCAAACCAACGCTACAATCTTAATGAATATGACCAAAAATCTCTTCAATAAATCTTAAAAGGAATCTGTTAACAAGAAAGAATAACTTTGATTTTATTCTTTAGTTATTAAATTAAATAAATAGTTAAATTAGGAAAATTTAGCAATGAAGGACAGGAGTGATAGGAAATGATGGATGACATAGTTTCAAAGTTGTTCTATTTTTTCGATTATACCCCCCCCCCTGTTTCAAATCATTTTATTTTCATTCTTATTTAGTTTCATTAGTCTTCCTAATTTAATATATTTCATTACAGTAAAACATAAATACTTGCGCCCGGAGGGTGCATATTTTTGCTAGTATATAGGATCATTTTTTTCTATTTGCAATAATAAAAGAAGAATAAATACAGTCAATAAATTTGCACAATTATATGAAACCAAAACAAACAATGGGAAAAAAAATGTATTTAAAAATTCAAATGCTGAAACCTAATAATAGTAAGAAGAACTAAAAATAACAATTTAATATATTCTATTCTTTTCAATAGCACGTCTAAACTCTTAGCTAATTAAAGGGTAGGGCAGTTTGGGCCTAGGATGTACCCGGGGGGCCTATGAACAATACTTTCAAAATATTATAGCCACTAATATATAAGTTAACAACTAAAAATGAGAATTTGCCAGCAGTTTTGCCGAGAGCGATATTTTGATTTTTGTTTTTAAAGTGATTTTAAAAAAAATTATTTTTGCCTCAGGATTTTTACAGATGTACTGGTTAAATCCTACCCAATGGACATAAATTCCACCATCACACTATCGAAAGAAAAAAAAAACAAAAAATTAAGGAATTAACCGAATTTAATGAAATTTTCAGTGTTGATACATTAATGAATAAAAGATATAATGCCATAGTTATTTTATTTGAAAACTATTACATTTTTTTCTGGTCAATTAACTTGGAACCATGTATGTTTGTGAATCTGTGTTATGCCTCAAAGATATGTGGTTCAAAGTTAACCAACCTGAAAAAATGTAAGAGTTTTCAAATAAAATAACTAGTGCATTATATCTTTTATTCATTAATATATCAACACTGAAAATTTCATTAAATTCGGTTAATTCCTTAATTTTTAGTATTTTTTTCTTTTGGTGGGGTGACATACGATGGTAGAATTTAGGTCCGTTAAATCAGGAGAAAATTTCTTGTGAAAAAAATTGTTTTTAGAAAGTTTATAATCCAAGCAGAGAAATGTATTAGAAGTGGTGAGTCCATCTGTTCAGTGAAACACGATGCATACCTATCAGCATCTCTGTATATATATATATATATATATATATATATATATATATATATATATATATATATTATATATATGAGAGAGTTTTTATAATTTGCTTGAAGCATTGTGTTTATATTGGTTTGCTGGTTGGTTTTGAAGGCTACCTGTCTCTTTTCTCTCTCTTCCCTTTCCTCTTCTCTTCTCTTTTTTCTCTCTTCTCTTTTTCTCTCTCTCCCTCTTCTCTTTCTCTCTCTCTCTCCCTTCCTCTCTCTCTCACCCTTTCTTCCTCCCCCTTCCTCTGTATCACACTCTTCCCTTCCTCTCTATCACACTCTTCCCTTCCTCTTCTCTCCTCTTCCTTCTCTCTCTCACACTCTTTCCTTCTCTCTCCCTCTTTCTTCTCTCTCTCCCTCTTCTTTTCCTTCTCTCCTCTTTCCTTCCTCTCTCTCACCTTTTTCTTCTCTCTCTCACTCTTCCTCTCTTCTTCTTTTCCTCTCTCCTCTTCTTTTTTCTCTCCCTCTTCTCTTTTCTCTCTCTCTTCTCTTTTCTCTCTCTTTTTCTCTTTCTCTCTCTCCCTTCTTCTCTTTTTTTCTCTCTCTCCTCCCCTTCCCTCTCCTCTTCTTCCCTTCCTCCCCCTTTTCTCTCTTCTCTCTTCTCTCTCCCCTTCCTTCCCTTCCTCTCTCTCTCCCTCTTCCGTTCCTCTCTTCTCTCTCCCTCTCCTCCTCATCTCTCTCACATTTCCCTTCCTCTCTCTTCTACTCTTCCCTTCCTCTCCTCGCTCTCCCCTCTTTCCTTTCTCTCTCTCTCCCTTTCCTTTCTCCTCTCTCAATATCTTTTCCCCTTTCTTTCCCCTTACCCTCTCTCTTTATCTAATTCTCTCATTTTTCATCCTTCTGTCTCTCTCTCTCTCTCTTCTAACACTCCCCCCCAACTGCTCCCTCTCTTTCCCTCTCTCCCTCCCTCTCTTTCCCTCTCTCCCTCCCTCTCTTTCCTCTCTCCCTCTCTTTCCCTCTCTCCCCTCTTTCTCCTCTGATTTCTGATGTTTTTCTTCTTTTTACTCCCTCTCACTTTAACCTCTTGTCACTCTCTCTCTCTCCCCTTTCTTCTCTCTCTTCCTTCCTCTCCTCGCTCTCCCCCTCTTTCCTTTCTCTCTCTCTCCTCTTCCCTTCTCCCTATCTCAATATCATTTCCCCTTTCTTTCCCCTTACCCTCTCTCTATCTCATTTTTTTCATCCTTCTGTCTCTCCTCTCTCTCTCTAACACTCTCTCTCTTCCCCAATCCCTTCCTCTGTTTTTCCCCTCTCTTCTCTCTCTTCTCCCCCTCTCTTTCTCTCCCTCTTTCTCTCTCACTTTAACCTCTTGTCACTCTCTCTCTCTCACATCTTTCACGTTGACTAATATAATCCTCTGTGCCAAAAAAAAAAACAACCCCAAAAAACCCCAACCATTTTATGCAAATATATGCAAATTTATGTGTCTCATAGAAAATAAGCAGTCTCTGATTCACAATTGTGATAAAAGCCAAATTTAATCTTTCTTTCTCCGCTGTGAATTCGAAACGTTCGGCTTTGAGCTGTGAATGCAAATAAATTTCAAAGCTGTTGAAAATATCTGTCTACAGGCAAAGGAGGTTAGATAACTTGATTAAGGTAGCCAGTAACCTCCTGCCCCCCCCCATGCCTAACACTACCACTGTCATCATCACCACCAAGAGTTTCAAACTATTGCCAAAAACAGACGGAACCTACAATTCTATGAGAGTTTTCTCTGGGGAAATGGTATCTGATTTTTTTAAAAACAAAGGCATCAATGTCTTGGTGATTAAAAACAGGAAAAATAACGCCAAGTTTAAAGGCATCAATCTACCTAGTCTTCCTTCAGTTGCCAAAAAAAAAAAATAATCCCAAATTGCACTAAAACGAAACTCCTAAGACGCTAGCATTGGGAGTGGCAGTCCCGCCTTGAGCTACCGAAACTGTGTTTATCACTCCCGCTTGGCTGATGAGGACAGGATATCGCACGTTGTATGATGAAAAAGAAGTGCTTAGTTTCCTAGAGTAAAGAGTTGGATATTTGTTAGGAGAGCTCTTTTATAGTGATCTTGTGCCTGACAGGAATTATTTTTCTGCTTGAATAGTAATACAGAAAATTGCATAGGTCTCCTGCCCCTACCAACCCCGACTCGGACAATTATTGTCTGTTACGGTTATCTGCAATACCGACACTATATATATTATATATATATATTATATAATGTGTATATGTATGTATATAAGAAACGGTTTTTGCAAGCGCGTAATGACATCAACGACTGAAAGTAAACGCGTTTAAAATTGTTAATTCTTTACCTGGGAGACATTTTTGTCATTCACCCAGACAGCCAGTGGCCTTGTCAGCTGGGCTTAGAATACACTTGTTACATAATGGATTGACATAGCCTATCATTTTTAGCAGGTACTGTAGTGTAGTTTAAAATTAACAGTAAAGTTTGATTTAAAAAGTATTACCTTGGGTTTGTCAGGACTTAGAATACACTTGTTACAAAATGAATTGGCATAGCCTATCATTTTTAGCAGCTGGTGTTGAGTAGTTTAAAATTAATGGTAAAACTGGAAAATCCCTGAAAGTTTGATTGACAAAGTATCACCTCAGGTTTGTCTGAAGTGGATTTCATTGCCTTAGAGTGTCAAGTGACCAGGTGACACTGGGAAAGCAGAATTATAAGTTAGTGATGTTGAGACCGTCTGCTAATCGTCCATCCATCCGACCATCCGTTTTCTCTTTCTCTTTCCACCCAGACGCTCTGTCATTGAAGAGAAATACGATTTAGTTGTTCAGGCAAAAATGGGTTGTTTTTATTGCCAAACTGACTACCCATAATGCATTGCAACTTTTATAAAAGCCTTGTTGCCAGGAACAGTCCACTAAGTTGAGGAGGTGTTTGCCTGTTCCACTAACCAATAGTTAACAATCTAAGACAGTTCTAAGTGACAGTCATTTCCAGGCTGCAGGTTCAATCCTGGTCAAGGGTGAGAGTAACATAGAATAATGATTAATTAACAGAAGGAAAGAAAGAAAAAGTGTGAGAGTGAGTGAGTTAAATCAAGATTATTATACTTTGTACATATTGAACTATATAGCAATAGCTCTTAAGTAAACATATCAAATGTTGTAATACCCTTATGGCAAGCCCCAACCCCTTTTTATCATATGGGTGCTAGAAGGCGGTGGCTGCGGGTCTACATGTCCTGGGAATGACATTAAACTCTATCTGATGGTGAGGTTCCAGTTTGGAGGTTTGGAGAATGTGGAGCACCCCATTCATCACCATTGCTCCCTGGTACACTCTGACCTGGAGTGGTAGTACCTGTTAGGGTCCCATCTATGGGTTAAATAAAAAAATGTATTTATAAAAAAATTGTATTATCCATTAAGAATTGATTTATTTCAAAACTTTATTGGCATTAAATGACCCACTGAGGTTGATATGCCGTAAAACAAAACAAAAAAAAAATGTTGTAATAATTGAATTATCATACTGTGCTATATCCACAGGTCCTGCTAGTCAGTATTATTATATTTTTTACATATTGAACTATTTAGCAATAGCTCTTAAGTAAGCATATCAAATGTAATAATTAAATTATCTTACTGTGATATATCAACAGGTCCTGCTAGTCAAGATTATTATACTTTGTACATATTGAACTATATAGCAATAGCTCTTAAGTAAACATATCAAATGTTGTAATAATTGAATTATCATACTGTGCTATATCCACAGGTTCTGCTAGTCAAAATTATTATACTTTTTACATATTGGACTATTTGGCAATAGCTCTTACGTAAGCATATCAAATGTTGTAATAATTAAATTATCATACTGTGATATATCCACAGGTCCTGCTAGTGTATATTATCTCGTCAAGAAAAAATCAGTAACTCTGTTTTCCTCTCCCAATGTAACTCTTAGGTATAGAGGTTTATATATATATATATATATATATATATATATATATATATATAATGTGCTTAATTGAAGTCGTACATAATTTTGAAAATTAATTAGTTAATAATTAATGAATTTTTAGGCGGGCATATATGTTCAAATATAAGGCTAAACGAATTGAAAATGTCAATCCCTGAATGTACATTTCGACCTATTAGGTCTCATCAGCAAGGTTATAGACATGGGAGACTGCTCCGTGTGTGACTCGAAACCTTGACTGTCAAACTGACAGGCGAAGTCTCTAACCGTTACACTAACTTGCCATTCCCACATTCTTTGTTCATTTTGAAACTTATTTATATTCCACTTTTTATTGACTTCTTACACGACAGTATGAGGTTAAGTAAACAAACAAATGTGTTTATCTTTATATGGCTTTAAGCCGACAATTTTTGGAGGATATGTGCTTAATTGAAGTCGTACCTAATTTTAAAAATCAATTAGTTAATAATTAATGAATTTTTAGGCGGGCATATATGTTCAAATGTAAGGCTAAATGAATCGAGAAAAGGTCAATCCCTATATGTACATTTCGACCTATTAGGTCTCATTTGCAAGGTTACACGGAGCAGTCTCCCATGTCTATGTATAAAGTTTAAAATTCTCAGCCTAACAGAAAAATACAATGTATATCTTAGCTTCCTGTTCAACTGACTTCCTCAATCAGTCATCCACGTTTACGTCTCATCAGTGCAGCTTGACATTTTTAACAGCTACCTCTAGCTGGGATTGAAACTTGACAGAATTTTCATCTGCCAAGCTCCTTACCTTTACGGTCGTCAGTGACTGTCAGTCAGAGGCGAACAATTAATTGATACATACTTACAGGATGTATGTTTTTTTTACAATCACCAGATAACTCAAGTCTGTAAACAAAATTATCCTGGCAAGAAAAAATGTAATATCTTTAGGTATGGAGGCTTACCTTGTAAAGATGGCGAGGATATCTAATCTGGATAGTAGATGATCAAATATCCATGCAACCGTTCCGTGGGTAGATATCACATGCTCCTTGGATAATCTGCAACACGGAGTTATTGATCGCACGGAATGGAAAAAATATTCCATTAGATAGGATGACATGCTAGACAAAATGTACTTTTGTTTTGGTTTTATGGCATATAAACCCCTGTGGGTCATTTAATGTTAATAAAGTTTTGAAATAAATTAATTCTTAATAGATGGTCAATTTTTTTTATAAACTCTTTCATACCTGCTACTTTTAGACCATTCATATGATGCGTCTAGTTGGGAGCTGAAACAGAAGTTTACAGTTTGGTAGATCTGAGTTGAGTTGGGTCAGGGTTGTCACTTAAATAGCAATGTTTCAGATGTAGTAGACAGTATATAATCGCCTATTAAAAAATTACAGTAACTTCCTGGTTTGTTTTGTTTTATGGCATATCAACCTCAGTGGGTCATTTAATGCTGATAAAGTTTTGAAATAAATTAATTCTTAATAGATGCTCAATTTTTTTAATAAACTCTTTTATACCTGCTACTTTTAGACCATTCATATGATACGTCTAGTTGGGAGCTGAAACAGAAGTTTACAGCTTGGTAGATCTCAGTATCTGAGTTGGGTCAGGGTTGTCACTTAAATAGCAATGTTTCAGATGTAGTAGACAGTATATAAACGCCTATTAAAAAATTACAGTAACTTCCTGGTTGTTTTGTTTTACGGCATATCAACCTCAGTGGGTCATTTAATGCCAGCAAAGTTTTGAAATAAATTCATTCATAATGAAGACTCAAATTTTTTTTATAAACATTTTTCTATTTAACCCATAGATGGGACACTAACAGGTACTACCACTCCGGGTCAGTTTGTTTTGTTTTGTTTTTATGGCATATCAACCACAGTGGGTCATTTAATGCCAACAAAGTTTTGAAATAAATTAATTCTTAATTAAGACTCAAATTTTTTTAATAAACATTTTTCTATTTAACCCATAGATGGGACACTAACAGGTACTACCACTCTGGGTCAGTTTGGTTTGGTTTGTTTTGTTTTTATGGCATATCAACCACAGTGGGTCATTTAATGCTGACAAAGTTTTGAAATAAATTTATTCACTCAAATTCTTTTTTTTTTTTTTTTTTAAATAATGAAATTTATTGTGTATAGTGCTCAGGTGCACACAACTCATCAAAGTCTCATGTCAAGTACACAGAATAATGTATTAGTGTCAGGAACATGAACAGTTTACAGTAGTAATATGCATGTATGTGTGCGCATGTGTGCATATGTATGTGGAGAGTGGCATCAGGTATAGTGTCGGCGGACCACAGAAAGCATGGAGGCTTTGAAAGACTCAGTGCTTCGGCAGTCTACAACAGACACGGGCAGTTTATTCCATGTCTCCGCAATTCTGAGCGTGAAAAAATGTTTCTGAAAGTCACGTGAGCTGTGCTGTTTTCTGACTTTGTAGTCATGCCCACGTGTGTTGGAAAGATGGAGATCAAAAAGGTGCTCACGGTTGCTGTTGTTAAGATGATTAATGACCTTATGAGCGTTTACCAGGTCAGTTGCCAGACACCGAAGTTTCAGCGAATCCATTCCCAGGGCTGCGAGACGTTCAGAGTATGGTAGATGCCTGTTTTTAAAAACATTTTTCTATTTAACCCATAAATGCGACTCTAACAAACAAAATTGATTAGATATTAAGAATGAATCTATTTCAAAACTATGTTGGCATTAAATGACCCCTCCGAGGTTGATATGCCGTAAAACAAACCAAACCAATCAAAATCACTGTTGGCATCAAAAATGACCCTCTTCCTGCAAAAAACGTTTAATAAATAATGAACAGATGGAAAGACAAAACTTTTTATTGTGTTGTGAGTTATTTTTAATAGGTGATTATATACTGTCTACTATATCTGAAACATTGCTATTTCAGTGACAACCCTGACCCAACTCAGATACTGAGATCTACCAAGCTGTAAACTTCTGTTTCAGCTCCCAACTAGACTTATCATATGAATGGTCTAAAAGTAGCAGGTCTAAAAGAGTTTATAACAAAAATTGAGGATCCATTAAGAATGAATCTATTTCAAATCTATGTTGGCATTAAATGACCCACTGAGGTTGATATGCCATAAAACCAAACCAATCGAAATCACTGTTGGCGTCAAAAATGACCCTCTTCCTGCAAAAAACGTTTAATAAATAATGAACAGATGGAAAGACAAAACTTTTTATTGTGTTGTCATCAACAGATGCCAAAGGAGACTTCTATTTGAATAATCTATATATAAAATCCATATTGTCTGCAAGATAAGCTTCTCGATTAGTCAGTTGTTTGGTAAAAAAAAGTTGGGGGGAAAAAAAAAGTGCATTTGTTAACCTTCAAACTGATTTATTTTGGGGTGTCAGAAACTTATTGGTGACTTTTATTAATGGGATTTTCTTTTTTTTTTTTTTTTTTTTTTTTTTTTTCTTAAAGAAAACCAAAAAAACCAAAGATGAGGTGTCAGATGAGGGGTGGGGTTGTAATGAGTAGGGGGTGGTGGATGAGGAAATGAAGAATGTGCTTTTTTAGAAAACATTCTGTCGTTTTAAAATATTTTGGTAGTTCTTCATCCACTAGTGTCCAAAATTTGATGTATGCGGATAGCAAGATGAGAAAAAGAAAAAAATTGTTTTTGGTGAGTGTGTGTGTGTGTGTATATGGAGGATGATATTTGTAAATTAACTATGATATCTTGTATCCTGTATAAAATATAAAATACTTGTTTGGGGGAGGGGGTATATTTATAAATTAACTATTGTATACAATGCATCATTCTATCATTACAATATGAATATATATTTTTTTTTGGGGGGAGTGATATTTATAAATAAACCATTGTATAATGTATCTTTACAATATAAAACATTTTTTTGGATCATGTATAAAATATAAAATACTTGTTTGGGGGGGGGTGTATATTTATAAATGAACTATTGTATACAATGCATTATTCTATCATTACAAATAAATATATATTTTTTTTTTGGGGGGGGGTAGTGATATTTATAAATAGACCATTGTATAATATATCTTTACAATATAAAACATTTTTTTGGATAGTGTGTGATATTTATAAATGAACCGTTGTATCATTACAATATAAAACATTTTCGACCATATGACCTTTAGGCACCCCTTTTGTGATCTCGTTTCATAAGGACATTTTTAAAAATTTATACCGCCAAAATCCGGTTGTTTATTAACAGATTATTTTTAGAGTTTTCTTTTTAATTATAAAATTAACCCCTAACCCCTAACAAACAACCCAATTTTGACGATGTAAATGAAAAAATGTCCTTATGAAATGAGATCACAAAAGGGGTACCTAAAGGTCATATGTTCCAACATTTTTTTGGGGGGTGGGGTGATATTTATAAATGAACCGTTGTATCATGTATCATTGTATAATTAAAATATGAATTTTTTTCTGGGGGTGGTGATATTTATAAATGAACAATTGTATCATATATAACTATCATTTTTTTTAGGGTGGGTGTGATATTTATAAATGAAACATGGTATTATGTATCATTGTATCATTACAATATAAATATTTGGGGGGTGGCAGAGAAGGGATATTAATAAATAAACCATTGTATATAATGTATGATTGTATCATTACTATATAATTTTTTTTTTGGTGGGGGTGGTGATATTTATAAATGAAGCATGGTATTATGTATCATTGTATTTTTACCATTTTTTTTACTTACACTCTCCTTGTACTGACTCTCCAAATCCTTATTCTCCACATCCTCATCTTCCATACTCTCCACATCCTAACTCTCAATGTTCTTATTCCCAGCATCCCAACTTACTCTTACCGTCTTTACGCCCCAAATACTTATTCTTATTTTTATTGTCCACATCCTCACTCTCTCTATCCATCCCCTCTACATTTCTCCCTCTCTCTATCCATCCCTCTACATTTCTCCCTCTCTCTATCCATCCCCTCTACATTTCTCACTCTCTCTATCCATCCCCTCTACATTTCTCACTCTCTCTATCCATCCCCTCTACATTTCTCGCTCTCTTTGTCCTTACCCTCCGCATCGTTATTCTCTACATCCACTGTAATAGGAATCAACTAGGCTCTTTAACCTTGGCTAGGTAACCAGTCTAGGAGAAGGAAAACTCTAAATTGAAACCTGAAACCTCCGGACATACATACACACAACTACCCTTTATATCTGTATAGATAGCTGAGGATAACTGTGACACAATAAGTGCCTATTCATTTGTTTATGTGCTTAAAGAAAAGACAAAATGGACCATGCTGATAGTGAATGTGTATATATATTTACTTTGTTGTTAATTGTTTTATTTTTGTTATGTCCTCCAGACATACATACACACAACCAACTGCCCTTTATATATGTAAAGATGAGGATAACTGTGACATGATAAGTGCCTATTCATGTGCTTAAAAAATACAAAATAGACCATGTTAATAAATTCCAAACAGGAATCAACTGGGTTCTTTAACCATGGCTAGGTAACCAGTCTAGGAGAAGGAAAACTGAATTGAAACCTGAAACCTCCGGACATACATACACACAACTACCCTTTATATATGCATAGATAGATGAGGGTAACTGTGACCCAAGAAGTGCCTATTCATTTGTTTATGTGCTTAAAGAAAAGACAAAATAGTTTGTTCTTGAATGCTTGGAAATGACAGGATACCATTCCAAATTGTCTAAAAGGAGTCACCATTCTTGGATTTGGAGGAATTCCTCCCATCTACATTCAATGACCGAACTTGCCGAATAGAAACATATCACAGAACATTGTGGGCCGTCGCAAAGTCTTCTTTTTTATTCTGGGTTTTTACCATTTTTTACTTACACTCTCCTTGTATCCCTCTCCTTGTCCTGACTCTCCAAATCCTTATTCTCAACAGCCTCATCTTCCATACTCTCCACATCCTAACTCTCATTGTTCTTGTAGTAACAAGTCGAACTTATCTGACTCAAAGCGTTTTAGATGCCTGGCCTGCGAAATTGTCCCTGGAAGGCAAAGGAATGTGGTACGCCATTATGCCCACTCTGAGTAAGAGGTGTCGAGAGGTTGGAGGGGGAGAATGGACTTTTTGCGGGGAGTTGTGGGTGACTTCTGATAGAGCTGTAGGGACCTGAACTCTCCAGTGCGTTTTGGGGACAGGAAGGAGAAAGAGTTAGTGTCCCTTGTGACGTGGTGAGGCAGAAATGAAAAATGTCATCTCGAATTTAGTATGAACGTGCGAACCTCATAGAAACGAGCTCTTGTCTCAGTCCCTTGTGACTGAAGGAACTTTTCCCTCAGTGAGAGAGTAACAACTGAACTGTAAGTACTATCTCTAAGTACTTGTTGTATCGACTGTTGTTGTTTCATGTTAATAAATAAGGTTAAAAGTACACGTACTTTCCCTTTCATCATTACATTCTGTGACCTTAAAAAAGAAGAGAAAGAGAAAGAAAGACAAGCTGGTAGACAAGTTTCAGTTTTATTTAAAACTTACAATTTTCAGTTCTTATTCCCAACATCCCAACTTACTCTTACCGTCTTTACACCCCAAATACTTATTCTTCTTATTTTTATTGTCCACATCCTCACTCTATTTGTCCTTACCCTCCACCTCTTTATTCTCTACATCCTCTGTAATAGGAATCAACTGGGTTCTTTAACCTTGGCTAGGTAACCAGTCTAGGAGAAGGAAAACTCTGAATTGAAACCTGTTAAACCTCCGGACATACATACACACAACTATCCTTTATATCTGTATAGATAGATGAGGGTAACCGTGACACAATAAATGACTATTCATTTGTTTATGTGCTTAAAGAAAAGACAAAACGGACTATGCTGATAGTGAATGTGTATATATATTTACTTTGTTGTTAATTGTTCTATTTTTGTAGTGTCCTCCAGACATACTATGCATAGATGAGGGTAACTGTGACACAATAAGTGCCTATTCATTTGTTTATTTGCTTAAAGAAAAGACAAAATAGACAAATGCTGATTAATTCCAAATAGGAATCAATTTTCCATTTGGTCTTGAAGGCTTGGAAATGACAGGATACCATTCCAAATTGTCTAAAAGGAGTCACCATTCCTGGATTTGGAGGAATTCCTCTCATCTACGTTCAATGACCGACCTCACTGAATAGAAACATTTGACAGAGCATCGTGGGCCGTCGCAAAGTCTTGTCATCGTATTGCATGACTGTTTGGAGTGATCGACTTGATTATCCGAAATGTCATCAAATAAATATTTAGCGTTCTGAAAATTAATGTCAAGACTCTTGGAGTTTGGATTATTGTTCTACTGCCAAAAGGATATGGAATTCTATGGAGAAGAATTTACCATTTAATGGATATTGAAGAGCAGTTGAATTATTGGTAAATGTTAAGTACCATCAGTGTCTGTTGGGTGGGATGAAGGGGGTTAATATCTATAATTTGTTCTATAGGCATGAATAACTATGGCTATATATATATATATATATATATATATATAAATATATATATATATATAATGAATAAATGAAGAAAAAACTTTAAATTTTATATATATATATATATATATATATATATATATATATATATATAATGAATAAATGAAGAAAAAACTTTAAATTTTATATATATATATATATATATATATATATATATATATGAATAATAAATGAAGAAAAAACTTTAAATTTTATATATATATATATATATATATATATATATATATATATATATAATATATGAATAAATGAAGAAAAATTTTAATATATATATTATATATACTCTATGATGGTGAGGTTCCAGTTTTGGAGGTTTGGGGAATGTGGAGCACCCCTTCATCACCATTGTTCCCTGGTTCACTCTGGCCCGGAGTGGTAGTACCTGTTAGTATATCTTTTTCTTTCAGCTCCCATATCCTTGTTGCAAGGGAAGTTGTTTCTCTTTTATCTTTCTTTCTGGAATCTTTCAGAAAGAAAGATAAAAGAGAAACAACTTCCCTTGCAACAAGGATATGGGAACTGAAAGAAAAAGATATACCTCACAAAATAGAGTGGAAAATCTTCGATCATTCCAAATGTTACACAAATGGCTCCAGATACTGCAACTTATGTGTTACCGAAAAATTTAGAATATTAAAAAACTTGATTTCCTTTAATAATAATAACAATTATAATAATAGAAGTTTAAATAAAAAATCAGAAATCTTCAAACAATGTCCCCATAAAAGAAAATTCTTCCTAAATGCATGGAGAGGAGATACTCAACATCCACCCTGAGAATAAATTCAGCAATTATTTGCAATGATATCCAATATTTCAACAGTGAAAAAATGATTTTTCGACAGAGTAACAACACCATCCACCTTTATATTATGTGGGATAAAAACTTAAAAGACTCTACCATATATATTAAAATGTTTTTTTGAAGTCATATACATCCTTTGCCAAACGGAATTAATTTATAAATAAAAAATAAAAAATAAAACGTTTTTTAAAAAACACCCTATATATTTTTTTTCAAAGTTAAAAATTAGTCCTATTTTTAACGAATAAAGGGAGGCAACTTCGTTGGCATTACTTAAAAAAAATTCAAATTTAAAAAAAAAAAAATAACAGCGTCCGTAAAAACTAACCGACGTTATTTACAATCCTAAATGTGACATTGAGTAAAGAACTCCAACAAACACCATTGGATCTTGCTCCTCAACCTGATGATTGCTTTTAGCATGAAACCGCGGTTGTTGATAATGAACATTGATCTATGAAAACATTGTAAAATAAATAAATATATATATATATATATATATATATATATATATATATATATATATATCCAAAAGTCCAGAGAAGAAATCTTCCTTACGACATAGGAGTTTTTTTTTTTTAAACAACTTGTCGCAGTTTGAGAGCTCAATGTGTGCTCTTATTGTTAGAGTCACAGAGCAAATTTATAATTAAAGGAATAACAAAAGACTTAGAGATTTTGCATTATAGACTATTTCGGGAAGCTTAGACAAATAGTCTAATTCTCCTCATCAGATTCTCATCAGATGTGAATGATGAATTCTTTATTACTTTTAAGGCATTTGAAAACGGATTTTTTTTTTTTCCCCTCCCTTCCTTTTAAATTGTCCTGTCTTGCTCGGCTGTAGAGTAATAAAAGATGTGAATAAAAATAGGAATAAAAATAAAAACAATAATAAACAATAATAATAAAAACCAAAGATATCTAACCGCTTGTCAGTAATTTGTTAGGAGTTACTGTTAAATCAATCAATTCCAGAATTCAGGGCCACCTCTGTTCATTTAGTTAGTAGTTTTGTTTACCTTAATTTATTTTATTTTCTTTCAATGTCGCTCAAATATACATACACATACATATACATATACAATCATATACATATACATACATATACATACATACATATACATACACACACATACACATATACATACATATATATACATATATATACATATACATATGTATTTTGTCTAAGCTCCCCGAAATAGTCTATAATGCAAAATCTCTAAGTCTTTTATTATTTCTTTAATTATATATATATATATATATATATATTCAAAAAATGTTGTTTTTTTTAATTTTTTTAAATTGGGCGTTATTATGAAGCATTAAAAATGTATAAATGAATGAACTCGATATTATGAAGTATTGGATTCACTTTTTTTAATTATTTTTTCTCATAAATTTTCCAGTTCGTTAGATACCCTTTGTCAAATGTTATTACTGTTTAACGGTTTCTTTGTCTCTGTTGTTATTGACAGTGGCAGCGTCTGTGAAATATTTGTAATAACGGAGAATTCCGATATCTGCGTTTAATCCTTTCACGTGTGTTTGTAATTTTAGAATCCATTTAGTTTCAGATTGTTTTCTAGATTGCGTTGTTGGAAATGCGTGTTCTAATAAGATGCATTTGAGGTGTGTAAGGCTGTGTGATAAGGTGTTAAAATGAAGTGCTATTGTACTATGCGGGGATTTGAGATTTATAGTGGATTTGTGGTTATTTAGTCTTAGTCTAAAGGGTGTTGATGTTTCTCCCACATATCCACTATTTCTACATTGTGTGCAGTATATATAGTATATGATGTTAGCGCTATCGCATGTTAGGTGTGGTGGATGGATTGTTATGTTTGTGTAGGGTATTTTTATTTCGGTTTCCGTATGTATGTGGCTGCAAACTTGGCATCTAGGCTTATTGCATCGTTTATTACCTTTCCGTACGGTGTTATGTAAATTTTTCCTGGATGCAGTGAGGATGTTACGTAGGTTGGCTGGTTGTTTTTTTGCGTTGTTGGGCAGGGTTTTGAAGATGGACTTTGTTGTGGGGTCGGTTTGTAGGTTTAACAATATAAAACCCTAACAACTGATTTAACATTGACTAATAAGATGAAAAAAGGATCGCTTGGTGTGTAGAACATCGTACAGACTGTTTCGACTTTATTAAGTCTCATCAGCGATGTATACTAACGACTTCCCTCCGACAGAAATCGAAACCGGGACCTCAGCAGGCATAGTCAAAGACCATATTGCCTTGGCCACAGTACACAGTATATATATATATATATATATATATATATAGCCAATTAACCAATATCTTCTAACTTATTATACAATTTGTACACAAACATCGGGAGAAACAAACAAAGAGCAAAACACAATTGGATGTTATTTTCGTACCCCCAAAACTTCGGATATTAATCTTTTCTTTCTTTTTTCTTTCTTTCTTTTTTTTTTTTTTTTTTTTTTTGGCCATTTATGAACGAAACGTTGCTGATCAAGTTTTTTTTTTTATGTTGCTTTTTTTTTTTTTGTTGATCATCAAATTTTTTTTTTCTTTTTTTTTGGCAAACTATCAAAAAAATAGGGGAAACAAGGAAATAAAAAAAAAGACAGAAAAAAAAAAGAAAAGTATTTTGTTTGTTTTACTTATAATTGGCAGCAACCACCTGCTCCACATAATGATATTATCCGTCACTTCAGTCACAACTCTCCACCCCCCCCCACACACACATACGCAGAGGGAATGAGCAACAGCTAGATGCCCAATCATCAGTAAAGTCTTCTTTTGGACAATGAAGAATTGATAGAGAAAATAAATCAGACAGAAAATTGCCTGGAACTGATTTAACATTGACTAATAAGATGAAAATTAATTAATAATAATGACGATGATGATGTTAATAATCATTGAAACATTAATGAAATCAAATAGTGTAAATGTTTTTAGATGAAGCCCTTATAAGGATTACCCTTACTACTCATAAGTATTTGAACAATAGAAAGTATTGCTCATAACAATATAAATAGAAAGTATTTGAACGATAGAAAGTATTGCTCATAAGTATTTGAACGATAGAAAGTATTGCTCATAAGTATTTGAACAATGGAAAGTATTGCTCATAAGTATTTGAACAAGAGAAAGTATTGTTCATAAGTATTTGAACAAGAGAAAGTATTGGTCATAAGTATTTGAACAAGAGAAAGTATTGGTCATAAGTATTTGAACAAGAGAAAGTATTGGTCATAAGTATTTGAACAATAAAAAGTATTGTTCATAAGTATTTGAACAATGGAAAGTATTGAAAGTATTGCTCATAAGTATTTGAGCAATAGAAAGTATTGCTCATAAGTATTTGAGCAATAGAAAGTATTGCTCATAAGTATTTGAGCACGATAGAAAGTATTGCTCATAAGTATTTGAGCGATAGAAAGTATTGCTCATAAGTATTTGAGCGATAGAAAGTATTGCTCATAAGTATTTGAGCGATAGAAAGTATTGCTCATAAGTATTTGAGCGATAGAAAGTATTGCTCATAAGTATTTGAGCGATAGAAAGTATTGCTCATAAGTACAAAATCTCATATGCATATATACATGCACAAATACATATATACATACATGCACACACACATAAATATACTCATGTAAACAATCATGAACGCACATATACATACACATTTAGAGATGTTAATAATCATTGAAACATTAACAAAATCAAATAGTGTACATTTTTTTAGATAAAGCCCTCATAGGCATTACCCTGTAGTATTTGAACAATAGAAAGTATTGTTCACAAGTATTTGAACGATAGAAATTACTGTTCATAAGTATTTTAAATTAAGACCAAATTCCCATTATTAATAGATGTTGTGTTTGTTCAAATTCTTTATGAGCAGTACTTTCTTTAGGGCAATGATTATTAAATTGGTGTTGTGCTTGTTTGACTACTTAATTGGTCATTTATTTCTATCTTTAGTTTTATTATTTATTCATGCTTAAATAAAGATCCAGTACATATATATATATATATATATATATATATATATATATATATTATATATATATAATATATACTAGCAAATATATGCACCCTCCGGGTGCAAGTATTTAAGTTTTAATGTAATAAAATATCGTATTAAATTAGAAAGGCTAATGAAACTAAATAAGAATACAGATAAAAAGATTTGAGACAGAGGGAGTATAATCGAAAAATAGAACAACTGAAACTTACTCTTCCATCACTCTCGTCTTTCGTTGTTATTTTTTCTAATTTAAGTTTTTACTTAAAAGAGGAAATAAATAATAAAATTACAGTTATTTTTTCTTGTTAATGGATTTCATTTAAGATTCATTGAAGAGATTTTTGCTTATATTCATTAAAATAAAACCAAACAATTAGAAATTAATAATACTAAACACATATTTAATAAAATCACATTTTTAATATCAATATGCAAATTAGCTTTATCGTTTATAATGTAAACCGTTATTTTGTTGTATATATAAATATAATTGCATGTTGTTAGTATGTAGATATGGTTAACAGTATTAATAACGTAAAACAATTTTATTAATAATTGAGGTTAAAATAAAAATAAAATCATTGAGAATGTGATGTAAATAACTAAGGGAATTGTAACTTGAGTAATAACATAGTTTCGGTTACAGACAGAAAAACACACAATCTCCATTATAATAAGATATATATATATATATATATGTATGTTATCCACAGACACCATGTTTTGACGTTTCACGTCTCTTCAGTGTGGTTAGACACACCAACTACCTCTGACCAGGACCGAAAC
The DNA here is from genome assembly GCA_023376005.1 of Doryteuthis pealeii. NCBI lineage: Eukaryota > Metazoa > Mollusca > Cephalopoda > Myopsida > Loliginidae > Doryteuthis > Doryteuthis pealeii. The sequence goes on along the minus strand of CM042181.1, from coordinate 38,491,738 downwards.
CCGACTGATTTTCCTCAGTCTGATATGTTAACCTCTCAGCCATTTGACAGATGCCATTAAGAGGTTGTGTTTAAACTATTAAATACATACATTTGTTTATATATATATATATATTTTTGGGAGAATATGTGCTTAATTGGAGTCGTACCTAATTTTGAAAATTAATTAATTAATAATGAATTAGGTGGGAATGCCTATTTAAATGTATGGCTAAACAAATCAAGAAAAATCAATCTCTGTATGTACATTTCGGCTTATTAGGCCTCATCAGCAGAGCTATAGATAGGAAGGCCGCCCTGTGCGTGATTTGAAACCGGACTGCCAAGCATTCCCGCCTAATTCATTATTAATTAATTAATTTTCAAAATTAGGTACGACTCCAATTAAGCACATATTCTCCCAAAAATTGTCGGCAAAAAGCCATTCTAAACATACCATGTTTACAACTTATCATTATATATATATATATATATATATATATATATATATATATATAAACCTTTTTTTTTTACAATCACCAGAGAGATCCAGTTTGTAAACAACAGACGATCATTGCTTTATGCTGGCAGTGAAAGTTAATTTAAGTCACCTCTAGAGAGCTCTACCAGTAATCTGAACAAAAAGGCAAGTTAGCGGTACTTTTGAATATTTGTTTATTAAAAAATTCTCCATTAGATATAGTTTGATGGCATACCTAGTTTGTTTTTGGTTCAGATTACCTGTTTTAGTGGCACTAATCTAAAGTATTTTTTATAGCAACTGGTTTTCATCGACTTCCTGTTTGGAGGGCAAATTAGTTGTAATTTTATATAGTCACTTATTTCTATTTTTAATTTTATTATTCTTTCATGCTTAAAAAACAATCTGGTACATTTATTCTTTTTACTAGCAAATATATATATATATATACTAGCAAAATATGCACCCTCCGGGTGCAAGTATTTTAGTTAAATTTTATAATAAAATAATATTAAATTAGAAAGGCTAATGAAACTGAATAAGAATGTAGATAAAAAGATTTTGAACAGAGGGGGTATGATTGAAAAATAGAACAACTTTGAAACTAACTCTTCCATCATTTTCCATTACTCCTGTCTTTCATTAGTAAATTTTCCTAATTAAACTGTTTAGTTAAAATAGGAAGTAAAGAATAATATTACAGTTATTTCTTCTTGTTAAGGGATTTCTTTTAAGATTTATTGAAGAGATTTTTGCTCATATTCATTAAGATAAAACCAAACAATTAGAAATCAATAATACTAAGCATATATTTATTAAAATCAATTTTTTAAGATCAATATGCAAATTAGCCTTCCCATTCATACTGTAAACCTCTATTTTGTTGTATATATAAATACAATTGCATGTTATTAGTATGTAGATATGGTCAACAGTGTAAGTAATGTAAAACAATTTTATTAATAATTGAGGTTTAAATAAAAATAAAATCATGGAGAATATGATGTAAATAACTAAAGGAATTGTGACTTGTATAGCAATATAGTTTCGGTTACAGACAGACAAACCCACAATCTCCATTATAATAAGATATAACCATATAGAATTTTTTCTCCAAGCATTTCATTATGTTCAATAGTACTGAAACGGCGAAAGCTTGAAAAATTCCATTTTATTTTATCAGAGATCCGATTTTCATATGGTCAAAAGCAGTCCAAGCCTTTCCAATGCATATGTTGATAATTCTTAAAGTAGATGAGATATTGCTACCGAGGTATGTGAACTATGTGTACTAATTTTAGAAGCTTGTCATTTAATGATGAAATAGCATGATCTTGATTAAAACACATGAAATCTATTTTACTATTTCTCTGAATTTTTGAGATGAGGCTTGATAATTAGTATTTCGAGGAGTCTGACAAGAAACATCTGAAGTAGGCCTGCAGAAACATTGTACATAAATAATAAAGATGAGGACAATAGTCCGAATAATCCAAATAATACTAAATCGATTTTATCTGCGTTCACACTGACACCAATGCTTTTTGCTGACTTCTCCAGGCTATGCAGCAGATTCTATAATTTTATATAACTAATACTTGAAGCCTATGCATATCCTGGTTTGGTTTGTTTTGTTTTACGGCATACCAACCTCAGTGGGTCATTTAATGCCAACAAAGTTGTGAAATAAATTCATTCTTAATGGATAATACAATTTTGTTTATAAACTCATGTTTTTCTATTTAACCCATAGATGGGACCCTAACAGGTACTACCACTCCGGGCCAGAGTGGACCAGGGAGCAATGGTGATGAAGGGGTGCTCCACATTACCCAAACCTCCAGAACTGGAACCTCACCATCAGATAGTTTAACATCATTCCCAGGACATGTAGACCCTCAGCCACAGCCTTCTAGCACCCATATGATAAGAAGGATTGGGGGTTGCCATAAGGGCAATCATATAGGTGCTAGGGCTTGACGTGGCCAGCCGATTGATCGGATGGGGCCTCTCCGACCGCCCGTCTAGCCCAAGAAAAGCCTAAAGTGGAATATTGCAAGTCATGAACTGCTCATCCACCTGGGTTCTATCCTTAAGCATCACAGGTCGCCACCCACGGCCAACAGGTGGGCCCCATTGAGGGAGTCTTACTCCTCTGCAGAGGTGCAGTTGGTGCATTCTAACGCCCCACCCGACAGGGCGGACATATTCTGGGTATGATGTTAAACTATATCTAATGGTGAAGTTTCCCCTTACCTGTTTGAGTGACACTAGACTAAATTAATTCGGAATTAAGGTAGCGTGGACATGGAGTCAATAACTGGTTACTGATAGTTTCTCATCAATGGGATCTTCAAACCAAATGGGTAAATTTTTAGTGTTTTTAAAAAAAATACCCTTTGTTTGGGTCCTTTACTTGGGAGTAGTCAACTTTTATGTGAATCACAAAGTTTACCTAAATTTTTATTTGGTTAATTTTTATCTGTATCAAGAGATTTGTCTGGATACAGTTGTTTATTTAAGTAGAGTGTTCTGTTATCTCCTCTCTTATCTACTGGTGGTGTTGACAGATATATTTGTTAGTTCCGAAACCACGTTTGAATTCATAGTTATCATCTGATGAATTATTTTAAGGTAATAAAAAACCCACCTAAACAATGCAATAAACCAAGCCATAATCATTTAAATCAAGGGGTCAGGTATTGCCTAGAGGATGGTCCCCTGGGATCAATGTTGTTAATTACTTCACCGGTCAAGAGCCGAAGCCACTGGACCCCTGACCCAAAGGCCCTGTGAGTCAGTTGTTATGTGAGTCATGAAGTTTATCTGTATTTTTTGTTTGGTTAATATTTATGTGTATCAAGAGATTTGTCTGGATACAGTTGTTTATTTAAGCAGAGTGTTCTGTTATCTCCTCTCTTATCTCCTGGTGGTGGTGACAGATATATTTTTAGTTCCGAAACCACGTTTGAATTCATAGTTATCATCTGATGAATTATTTTAAGCTAATTAAATATGACATAAAAATCAATTATTGTTGTTCTACTACTTGAAGCCTACGCTTGTCCTGAGTATGTCGTTAAACTCTATCTGATGGTGAAGTTCCAATTCTGGAGCTCTGGGGAGTGTGGAGTACCCCTTCATCGCCTTTACTCCCAGATCCACTTTGAGGGTCTTATGTACTGGGTATGAGTTAAACTATATCTGATGGTGAAGTTCCAATTCTGGAGCTCTGGGGAGTGTGGAGTACCCCTTCATCACCATTACTCCCAGATCCACTTTGAGGGTCTTAATGTACTGGGTATGAGTTAAACTATATCTGATGGTGAAGTTCCAATTCTGGAGCTCTGGGGAATGTGGAGTACCCCTTCATCACCATTACTCCCAGATCCACTTTGAGGGTCTTAATGTCCTGAGTATGACGTTAAACTCTATCTGATGGTGAAGTTCCAATTCTGGAGCTCTGGGGAGTGTGGAGTACCCCTTCATCGCCTTTACTCCCAGATACACTCTGACACGGAGTGGTAGTACCTGTTAGAAATTGAATTAAAAAAATTTTGGATACCCATCAAGAATGAATAAAACAAAACATCTTTGGCATAAAATGACCCCACAGGTGTTGATGTGCCATAAAATCTAACTAACCAACCAACTTTGAAGCATATGCGAAATCCCTACATTTTTGAATTATACACACACACACACACACACACACACACATATATATATATATATATATATATATATATATATATATATATATATATATATAATATATGAAAAATGAATGGAAGTGAATCTGACAGTGTGAAATAAATATTTAGAAAAAACACACATGATGTTAAAATTCGCTGACAGAAATCTGTTTCGACCCTTTATTGAAGTGGTCTTCATCAAGACCGACTTGTGTATGATAGAGAGAACGGTGAAAGTGGACCGTTATGAGACGAAAGTGGTGCAGATGAAACGTTCAATATTATAGCCGGAATTTTTTTTTTTTTTTTTTTTAAATTTAAACATTTTTTTTTTTTAAATTTAGAAAATGCGTATTCTGTTTTGAAAATAAAATAAAATAAATTTTATTTTATTTTATTAAATCAGAAGCATTATAGTCCACAAAGAAAACTCAAAAGAGTTTGATGTAGATGTGTATAAAAATGTATAAGAAAGTATCAAAAAGTTAAAAAATCCCAGCACTATAGACCACGAGATATATATATATATATATATATATATATATATATATATATATATCTTATTATAATGGAGATTGTGTGTTTTTCTGTCTGTAACCGAAACTATATCACTACTTAAGTCATAATTCCCTTAAGTTATTGACATCACATTCTCAATCATTGTATTTTTATTTAAACCTCAATTATTGATAAAATTGTCTTACATTATTAATACTGTTAACCATATCAACATACTAACAACATGCAATTATATTTATATATACAACAAAATATCGGTTTACAGTGTATACGGGAAGGCTAATTTGCATATTGATATTAAAAATGTGATTTTAATAAATATGTGCTTAGAACTATTGATTTCTAACTGTTTGGTTTTATTTTAATGAATATCAGTAAAAATCTCTTCAATGAATCTTAAATGAAATCCATTAACAAGAAAAGATAACTGTCATTTTATTCTTTACTTTCTCTTTTAACTAAATACTTAAATTAGAAAAAATAACAATGAAAGACGAGAGTGATGGAATAGTAAGTTTCAGTGGTTCTATTTTTCGTTATACCCTCCTCTGTTTCAAATCTTTTTATCTGCATTCTTGTTTAGTTTCATTAGCCTTTCTAATTTAATATAATATTCTATTACATTAAAACTTAAATACTTGCACCCGGAGGGTGCATATATTTGCTAGTATATATAAGATGATAAAAATCTGTGTACAATTCTGTAATATATATATATATATATATATATACACACACACACAATTATCATAAATTTAGTAGTAGAAGTCCAGGTGTTGTCTAGACTTAAGAAATAAATTCAATAAACAAAATAAATATATATATATATATATATATATATATATATATATATATATATATAATTCCATAAACAAAAGAATCAATTATTAACCAAAACAAATTGAATAACTTAGATCATTATTTTTATGTCTTCCACTAAAAAAAATAAACATTTGAATAATTAGATTTTATATTCGACAAATCTAAAAATATAAAAATGATAAAAAAAAATCCTCCTCTTTTTAGATTGATGTGATTTAAAAGGCCAAAGTTTTTATGAGACATTATTGGAATGAAAGAACAAAACTCAGACAAAAATGTGTAGTATATTTCGCTGGGGTATGAACCCGGCTTCATCAGCTTTTATTGAATTATTCAAATCATACAAGTGTTTTATAGAAGGGGGAAGTAGTCATCCACAGACACGTGTTTCAACTTATCAAGTCTCTTCAGTGTGGCTAGACATTTGTAAGCTACCTACAGCTACCTACCTGTCAGTCAGACACCTCAACCACTTGACTAATTATTAGGATCATACAAGTGTTTTATAGAAGGTGGAAGTAGGTAGGTGGGTAAGTTTTTGTGGTGAAGGGAAGATTTGATTGGTTATAGGGACATCTTTGGGGAAGATGAGAAGGAAATCAGATGGGAAGAGAGTTGAGGGATGTAGGTAGAAAAAATGAATGGTGAGAAATACCTGATAGGGAAGGGGAGTAGCCTTTCTTGGAGAGAGATTTGAGTAGAGGAAGTAGCAAATGGGAGTAATAACAGGTGGGTGGTTAGATGACCATAAAATCAAAATCAAACCTGTTTGTTAGTTAAGCATGTGTGGTCTTGAACAAGTCATGGAAGCAGCACCCCACAAGGAAGCAGCTGTATGGCCACCTGCCTCCCATCTCACAAACCATCTGAGTGAGATGGACACGGCATGCTGGACACTGCTGGAGAAGCAAGGACGAACTTATAAGCGATGTTCTCCTGTGGAAGCCAACACATGGACATGCTAATGTGGGCCAGCCACCAAGGACCTACATTGACCAACTCTGCGAGGATACTGGATGCTGTGTGGAGGACCTCTCTGAGGCAATGAATGATAGAGAAGGTTGGCGAGAGATTGTCATGGATATCTGTGCTAATTGCACAACATTAAGATGATGATGATGATGATGATGATGATTATCGTACAAACAGGGCAGTTTTTAAAAAAAAATTTTGTATTAAAGGGTTGGGGCTAAATATTTACATTTACTTGTCGATAAAGATGTGGCTTACTTTTAATGCGTTCAAACAACTAAAAAAAAAAAAATTTGTCAATAAAAACGCCTTTAATCCGGTAATAAAATATCTTTTTTTTTTGGTATTTTCATTTTACTTTTTTTTTTTTTTCGACAATCAATTATGAATAAAAAATCAAAATATTTTTTTCGGTATTTTTATTTTATTTAAGGAGGGTTGTTTTTTCAGCTATCACCGCCTAACGTTTTTTAAGGCAGGGGACCGGGACGGAATTCTGCAAATAGCACCGATTAGTTTGGCGCAGGGCAAGAAGTATGGGGCACCCAGTGAGGACCAATCTCACTACTAAGCAATAAATGTTCTGTGAAAGCAAATTGCTAACCATTGCATCACAACAAAGTGTTCAGATTGTTTACACAGATTAGTATGGCACAAGGCAAGAGTTATAGAGCACCCAGTGAATTAATGGTCTGCTTTTTTAGCTCAGTTGGTAAAGCGTTCGGCTAGAAACCACAAGGTTCCTAGTTCGATACTGGCCCTCGCCAACTCAGCGTATGAGTAGCGCAGGGATCTGTGCAGTAAAGTAATGAGCTGGCGGTAGGTGTGGCGCTCCACCTCAGACGAAAAAACACCCTGTCGGCTAGGGCGTTAGAATGCACTGACTGCACCTCTGCAGAGGGGTAAAACTCCCCAATGGGGCCACCTGTTGGCTGTGGGTGGTGACCTGTGATGCTTAAGGATTGAGCCCATGTGACTGAGTAGTTCATGACATGCAACACTCTACTTAGGCCCTTACTTAGGCTAGATTGGTGGTCAGAGATGCCCCCTCTGATCAATCAGCTGGTCATGTCAAGCCCTAGCAGCTATATGATTGTCCAACCCTTATGGCAAGCCCCAACCCTTTTTATCATATGGGTGCTAGAAGGCGGTGGCTGAGGGTCTTCATGCCCAGGGAATGATGTTAAACTCTCTGATGGTGAGGTTCCAGTTGTGAAGGTCTGGGGAATGTGGTGCACCCCTTCATCACCATTGCTCCCTGGTTCACTCTGACCCGGAGTGGTAGTACCTGTTAGGTTCCTATCTATGGGTTAAATAGAAAAATGTTTATAAAAAAATGAGTATCCACTTAAGAATGAACTTATTTCACAACTTTGTCGGCATTAAATGACCCACTGAGTTGATATGCCGTAAAACAAAACAAAAAAAACCCCGAACCACAGGTGTTTGCTCGATACTGGTCATCGCCAACTCAATGCATTAGTAGCAGAGATTGGGAAATTCTGAAATGTGCATTAATATGGGGAGCTGACGGTTGATGCGGCACTCCACCTCAGCAAAAAAGACTCCCTGGTGTAGCACTAGTGAAAAGGAGATAGACTCCCTCACTTGCCAACATGTGGTGTAAAAGAAACTGTAGATAAGAAATGCATTTTTCTTTGTCCCTCATCTCCGAATCACAGGTCCGCCCTGTCAGCTGGGGCATTAGAATACGCCGACTGCACCTCTGCACTAGATAAACTCCCTCACTGTACCAACGCTCCACTGCCAACATGTGGTGCAAATAAAACTGTAGATAAAAACCAAAATTTTCTTTGTCCCTTATCACCGAACCACAGGTGTTTTGCTTGATCAATCAACACACCTGATGACCAATTTACCTTTTACATGCAGGTGTCATGACTACCATCAATTACTAAACATTAATTAAGTTATTTGTGATTACCTTGCCATCTTCTGTTGCCATTGGATACAAATGACAAGAGTCTTTTTTTGTGTTTGCATCATCAGAGCAGCAGAAAAGTCGCCATGGCGTAGTGGCTAATGCTGGAGTTTATAGTCTTTGCTTTGTCAGCAATGTTTTCATAAATGGATAAGTTTTTAACTGAGCTTATACTGCAGATATTGAAGGAGATTGTTTGTTGCATCTGAGGTGGAGCACTACACCTACCATCAGCTCCCCACTTTTTTGCTAACTTTTTGAATCCCTTTTGTGTAGTCTTTGCTTTGTCAGCAATGTTTTCATAAATGGATAAGTTTTTAACTGAGCTTATACTGCAGATATTGAAGGAGATTGTTTGTTGCATCTGAGGTGGAGCACTACACCTACCATCAGCTCCCCACTTTTTTGCTAACTTTTTTGAATCCCTTTTGTGGAGTCTGCTTTGTCAGCAATGTTTTCATAAATGGATAAGTTTTTAACTGAGCTTATACTGCAGATATTGAAGGAGATTGTTTGTTGCATCTGAGGTGGAGCACTACACCTACCATCAGCTCCCCACTTTTTTTGCTAACCTTTTTTTGAATTCCTGTTGTGTAGTGGCTAATGCTGGAGGTTTATAGTCTTTGCTTTGTCAGCAATGTTTTCATAAATGGATTAGGAGGTTGTTTTTGCATCTGAGGTGGAGCACTACACCTACCATCAGCTCCCCACTTTTTTGCTAACTTTTTTGAATCCTGTTTGTGTAGTGGCTAATGCTGAAGTTTATAGTCTTTACTTTATCAGCAATGTTTTAATAAATAGACTAGTAGAGGCTACCCCGCGTCGCCTGGGTAGAGGGGAATTTTTTAAGTTAGTCCCACAGATCCATTATTACTGAATCGTGAGTTGGATCCTTGTGGGATGCCCCATTTAAATCCCTAGGTAAAAAAAAAAAAATAGACCTTGCATTGATCCAGCTACTCTGAAATGTTAATGTCTACTATCTAAAATATTAAATGAAAAAAAAAAAATCCATGCTGTTATCATTTAAATTCTATTTCTTAATTATCTTCACAAATATAAATCCAATCTCTATTATTTTTGCTCAAAAACCAAGCCCTGGCGATATTTAATGTGTATATATATTTACTTTGTTTTATTTTTGAAGTTTCCTCTGGACATACATATACACATAACTGCCCTTTATATATGTATTGATAGATTAGTTTTTAACTGAGCTGATATTGCAGGAGATTGTTTTTGCATTTGAGGTGGAGCACCACACCTACCATTAGCTCTCCACTTTTTTAATAACATTTTTGATGTTACAAGGGTGACACTATATCCCTAGCACGTATATGACTGTAGGAAGCGCATGGTGTAATGGTTAAAGTCATGGGAAATGGACTCGTCACCCCGAGTTCAAATCCTGGACGTGGTAATTGCATTTCATTTAATGCTAATATCCTTGGGAAAGGTATGAATCCTACTCTCCCTCCAGCTATGGGTAAATAGTAGGGCAGACTGGGTTCTTTAACCATGGCTAGGTAACCAGTCTAGGAGAAGGAAAACTCTGAATTCAAACCTGTTAAACTCCGCTTAAGAAATTGACCTTGTGTCGCATCCTGTTCGTGCGAAGGTGTTGGGGTATATATATATATATATATATATATATAAGTTCACTAAAAATATGAACAAATAAAATAAAATATTTTCTTTTACCAAAAATTTCACAAGAATTAGTTTTAATACACTTTTTCGCACATGTGTAATATTGATGTATTTCGGTCAGAGAGTTTTGGAGATTTAAATTCTCCCATACATAATTTATGAGATTCATATACAAACCCAAATATAACCATATACCAGAGGAGGCGCGTTGTGCAATGGTTAGAGTCGTAGAAAATGGAATAGTCGACCCGGTTTCACATCCTGGATGAGGGTATTTGCATTTCACATGGAGCTGATACCCTTTCAAAAAGTATGAATTGAACTATATATATACTAGCAAATATATGCACCCTCCGTAGGGTGCAAGTATTTAAGTTTTAATGTAATGAAATATTATATTAAATTAGAAAGGCTAATGAAACTAAATAAGAATACAGATAAAAAGATTTGAAACAGACGGGGGGTATAATCGAATAAATAGAACAACTGAAACTTACTCTTCCATCACTCTCGTCTTTCATTGATATTTTTTCTAATTTAAGTATTTAGTTAAAATAGGAAGTAAAGAATAAAATGACAGTTATCTTTTCTTCTTAATGGATTTCATTTAAGATCCATTGAAGAGTACAAGTATTTAAGTTTTAATGTAATAAAATATTGTATTAAATTAGAAAAGCTAATGAAACTAAATAAGAAGGCAGATAAAAAGATTTGAAACAGAGTACAAGTATTTAAGTTTTAATGTAATAAAATATTATATTAAATTAGAAAAGCTAATGAAACTAAATAAGAAGGCAGATAAAAAGATTTGAAATAGAGTACAAGTATTTAAGTTTTAATGTAATAAAATATTATATTAAATTAGAAAGGCTAATGAAACTAAATAAGAATGCAGATAAAAAGATTTCAAAACAGAGGGATATAATAAAAGATTTGAAACAGGGAGTATAATAAAAAATGGAACAACTGAAACTTACTCTTCCATCACTCTCGTCTTTCATTGATATTTTTTCTAATTTAAGTATTTAGTTAAAATAGGAAGTAAAGAATAAAATGACAGTTATCTTTTCTTGTTAATGGATTTCATTTAAGATTCATTGAAGAGTACAAGTATTTAAGTTTTAATGTAATAAAATATTGTATTAAATTAGAAAAGCTAATGAAACTAAATAAGAAGGCAGATAAAAAGATTTGAAACAGAGTGCAAGTATTTAAGTTTTAATGTAATAAAATATTATATTAAATTAGAAAAGCTAATGAAACTAAATAAGAAGGCAGATAAAAAGATTTGAAATAGAGTACAAGTATTTAAGTTTTAATGTAATAAAATATTATATTAAATTAGAAAAGCTAATGAAACTAAATAAGAAGGCAGATAAAAAGATTTCAAACAGAGGGAGTATAATAAAAGATTTGAAACAGAGGGAGTATAATAAAAGATTTGAAACAGAGGGAGTATAATAAAAATGGAACATCTGAAACTTACTCTTCCATCACTCTTGTCTTTCATTGTTATTTTTTCTAATTTAAGTATTTAGTTATAAGAGGAAGTAAAGAATAAAATGACAGTTATTTTTTCTTGTTAATGGATTTCATTTAAGATTCATTGAAGAGATTTTTGCTTATATTCATTAAAATAAAACCAAACAGTTAGAAATCAATAATACTAAGCACATATTTATTGAAATCAAATTTTTAATATCAATATGCAAATTAGCCTTCCCGTTCACACTGCAAACCACTATTTTTTGTATATATAAATACAATAGCATGTTATTAGAATGTAGATATGGACAACACTAATAAAAAGGTTGAGCAATTTTATTAATAATTGAGGTTTAAATATAAATAAAATCATGAAGAATGTGATGTAAATAACTATGTTAATTGTGACTCGATTAGTAATATAGTTTCGGTTACAGACAGAAAAACACACAATCTCCATTATAATAAGACTAGGAAATATATGCACCCTCCGGGTAATAAAATATCATATTAAATTAGAAAGTCTAAAGAAATTAAATAAGAATGCAGATAAAATGATTTGAAACATAGAGGGGTATAATCGAAAAATATAACAGCTGTAGCTTCCTCTTCCACCCCCCCCCCCGTCTTTCCTTGCTAAACTTTTCTAATTTAACTATTTAGTTAAATAAGAAAGTAAAGAATGAAATTACAGTTATTTATTTTTGTTAATTGATTTCTTTTAAGATTTATCTCGGAGATTTTTGCTCATATTCATTAAGATAAAATCAAATCATTAGAAATCAACAATACCAAGCACATATTTATTAAAATCAAATTTTAAATATCAATATGCAAATTAGCCTTCCCGTTCACACAGTAAACCGCTTTTTGTTGTACATATAAATACAATTGCATGTTATTAGTACGTAGATATGGCCAGCAGTATTAATAATGAAAAACAATTTTATTAATAATAATAAAAATGATTCATGGAGAATGTGATGTATAATAACTAAATGGATAGTGACTTGAGTAGTGATATAGTTTCGGTTACAGACAAACAAACACATAATCTCCATTATAATAAGATATATATATATGACTGTTCTAATCCTATTACCCTTATGGCACCCCCCCAACCCTTTTTATCATATATATACTAGAAATCTTAGACGTGGTAATTGCATTTCACTTAGCGCTAATACCCTTGGGAAAGGTATGAATCCTACTCTCCCTCCAGCTATGGGTAAATAGTAGGGCAGACTGGGCTCTTTAACCATGGTTAGGCAACCAGTCTAGGAGAAGGAAAACTCTGAATTAAAACCTGTTGAACTCCGCTTAAGAAATTGACTTTGTGTCACATCCTGCTCGTGCGGAGGGGTTGGTAAATATATATATATATACTAGAAGGTCTTATATTGAGGGTCTTAGTGTCTTGGTATGTCAAGGGTGAGTACCTATCAAGAATGAATAAAACAAAAACATCTTTGGCATAAAATAACCCTACAAGTGTTGACATGCCGTAAAATCCAAGCAGCCATCCATTCTGGATTTTAATGTTGTTTAATATTGTTTTTTGCTAACTCAGTCATAGCACAGCAGTGGCTGACCGCCCTGTTGGCTGGGGCGTTAGAATGCACCAACTGCACCTCTGCAGAGGGGTAAGACTCCTCCAATGGCCGTGGGTGGCGACCCATGATGCTTAAGGATAGAACCCAGGTGGCTGAGCAGTCCATGACTTGCAATATTCCACTTTAGGCTTTTCTTGGGCTAGACAGGCGGTCGGAGAGGCCCCCTCTGATCAATCGGCTGGTCACGTCAAGCCCTAGCACCTATATGATTTTCCCAACCCTATTGTCCCTATGGCAAGCCCCCAGCTCCTCTTTATCATATGGGTGCTAGAAGACGGTGACTGAGGGTCTACATGTCCTGGGAATGACGTTAAACTCTATTTGATGGTGAGGTTCCAGTTCTGGAGGTTTAGGGAATGTGGAGCACCCCTTCATCACCATTGCTCCCTGGTCCACTCTGACCCGGAGTGGTAGTACCTGTTAGGGTACCATCTATGGGTTAAATAGAAAAACATGAGTTTATAAACAAAATTGTATTATCCATTAAGAATGAATTTATTTCACAACTTTGTTGGCATTAAATGACCCACTGAGGTTGATATGCCGTAAAACAAAACAAACCAAACCAAATGCCAGAAACATTTTTCTAAGTCAATGAAGACACTTAAAATGTGTTTGGCTACCAAGATAGACATCTTCAATCAACAGAACGAAGATGTTCATCTTTAGTTACAATAGCAGCCATGTTTTTTTCTCCATTTAGCACAATTCATTATCTATGTTTTCATTAATCTCAGCGTGATTATATCTGTTAATATTTATCTGTCCATCTTGGTCTTTTTCCCCCATTTGATTTCTGATTTGTTGTCTGTCTGTGTGTTACATTTATCTCCTCCCTTCATCTCTCTTCATTACTCTGTGAATCTGCTACCATTGTCCTACCATCTCTGTGCATCTCCTTCAATTCAACCCACCTTTTTCCCCGTCCATCTCTGTGCATCTCCTTCAATTCCACCATCTTTCCCCCATCTCTGTGCATTCTCCTTCAATTCACCCACCTTTTCCCCCCATCTCTGTGCATCTCCTTCAATTCCCCCATCTTTCCCCCCATCTCTGTGCATCTCCTTCAATTCAACCACCTTTTCCTCTCCATCTCTGTGCATCTCCTTCAATTCCACCATCTTTCCCCCCATCTCTGTGCATCTCCTTCAATTCAACCCACCTTTCCCCCCATCTCTGTGCATCTCCTTCAATTCAACCCACCTTTCCCCCATCTCTGTGCATCTCCTTCAATTCCACCAATCCTTTCCCCCCATCTCTGTGCATCTCCTTCAATTCAACCCACCTTTTCCCCCCATCTCTGTGCATCTCCTTCAATTCCACCATCTTTCCCCCCATCTCTGTGCATCTCCTTCAATTCAACCCACCTTTTCCCCCCATCTCTGTGCATCTCCTTCAATTCCACCATCTTTCCCCCCCCATCTCTGTGCATCTCCTTCAATTCAACCCACCTTTTTCTTCCCCCATCTTCTGTGCATCTCCTTCAATTCCCACATCTTTCCCCCCCATCATCTCCTGTGCATCTCCTTCAATTCCTCTTTCCCCATCTCTGTGCATCTCTTCAATTCTTCCCCCCATCTCATCTCCTTCAATTCCACCATCTTTCCCCCATTCTCTGTGCATCTCCTTCAATTCAACCCTTTTCCCTCATCTCTGTGCATCTCCTTCAATTCCACCATCTTTCCCCCCCATCTCTGTGCATCTCCTTCAATTCAACCCACCTTTCCCCCCATCTCTGTGCATCTCCTTCAATTTCCAATTCTCCGTGCATCTCCTTCAATTCCCCACCTTTCATCTCTGTGCATCTCCTTCAATTCTCTGTGCATCTCCTTCAATTCAAATATATATATATATATATAATATATTTATGGCAATAATTTTGGGGTTTATATATATATATATATATATATATATATATATATATATATATATATATACAGATATACTAACAAAGAAGCATACGTGGACTCCAAAAGAACATCATATATATATATGTATATATAATGGAATTTGATATTTGCTTTTTAAAGCATTGTTAAGTAAAGTATATTATTATTTATATTTTTGAAGGCAATTACAATGCGTATATCCTATAAAATTTGATAATTATTGAAAATAATCATGATAAGTAAACCCGGCGAATAAAGTGCACCATGGGAACATCGTACAGCTGTTTCAACTTTATCAAGTCTCAACAGCAGTGTAATAAAGTTGAAACAGCTGTACAGTGTTCCCGTGGCGCACTTTATTCGCCGGATTTGCTTGTCATGATTATTTCAATAATTATCGAATTTTATATGATATACACATTGTAATTGCCTTCAAAAAATATAAATAATAATATATATATATATCTATATCTGTGTGTGTATATATATATATATATATATATTCCGCTTATCCTCCTTCCACTATTCCCCTCCCCTTCTCACAACTTGTGCCCCCTCCCCACAAAAAATCACTACTGCATCGTTTGCTCAAACCACTACCATTCCTATAACCTCCCACTACCAATTGTTATTACCTCCTACTTCTAATTCTTTGCTACTACTTGTTCTCGTTAAAAACGAGACACGAAACCATACCATCATTTCCTACCTGATGATGGCAAACTGTATTGCTGAAAGCGCTCGTATCGAAACCTTTGGTGGACTGTTACACCAGTTCCACCCCGACACCAAAAAGATGGCCCGAAAATTAGAAAGGATCAACCAAAAACTCGTCCAACAAGAATTGTCTGTACAGTTCAACAAAACTTATATATACTAGCAAATATATGCACCCTACGGGTGCAAGTATTTAAGTTTTAAGGTAATAAAATATCGTATTAAATTAGAAAGGCCAATGAAACTAAATAAAAATGCATATAAAAAGTATTTAGTTAAAAGAGGAAGTAAAGAATAAAATGACAGTTATTTTTTCTTGTTAATGGATTTCATTTAAGATTCATTGAAGAGATTTTTGCTTATATTCATTAAAATAAAACCAAACAATTAGAAATCAATAATACTAAGCACATATTTATTAAAATCGCATTTTTAATATCAATATGCAAATTAGCCTTCCCGTTCCCACTGTAAACCGCCATTTTGTTGTATATATAAATATAATTGCATGTTTTTAGTATGTAGATATGCTTAACAGTATTAATAATGTAAAACAATTTTATTAATAATTGAGGTTTAAATAAAAATTGTTCAAATAAAAATAAAAATCATTGAGAATGTGATGTCAATAACTAAGGGAATTGTGACTTGAGTAGTGATATAGTTTCGGTTACAAGACAGAAAAACAAACAATCTCCATTATAATAAGATATATATATATATATATATATATACATATGTATTAATGTACTTGTGAGATATCTATGTATGAGTATTTGGATATGTTTCTGCGTGCGTGCTGACCTGTGACAGAACCGATTCCATTTTGAATGTTTGGGTGTCATCTTCCGCTGTCACCATTTATTTATGAACATGACTAGCACTCTGAAATTTCCCAAGGCTGTAAAATGATCATGGAATTATCCAAGGAAGAAGAAATGGATGATCCATTGGAGACATTTAGAAAAGATCATCATCTTCATCTATGGAGAGGAAAGACGAGAAGGAGAGATAGACATATACAGAGAGGGAGAGAGAGAGTGAGAGGGAGACAGATGCAGAGAGGGAGAGAGAGAGTTAGAGAGAGATGCAGAGAGGAATGTAGAGATTGATGTAGAGAAGGTGAGAGGGAGACAGATGCAGAGAGAGAGAGAGAGGGATGCAGAAAGGAAGAGAGTGAGAGAGAGGCAGAGAGGAATGTAGAGATTGATGTAGAGAAGGTGAGGGGGAGACAGATGCAGAGAGAGAGAGAGAGGGATGCAGAAAGGAGAGAGTGAGAGAGAGGCAGAGAGGAATGTAGAGATTGATGTAGAGAAGGTGAGAGGGAACAGATGCTGAGAGAGAGAGAGAGGGATGCAGAAAGGAAGAGAGAGGAGAGATGCAGAGAGGAATGTAGAGATTGATGTAGAGAAGGTGAGGAGACAGATGCAGAGAGAGAGAGAGAGAGGATGCAGAAAGGAAGAGAGTGAGAGAGAGGCAGAGAGGAATGTAGAGATTGATGTAGAGAGGGTGAGAGGGAGACAGATGCAGAGAGAGAGAGATGAAGAGCGGAATGTAGAGATTGATGCAGAGAGAGGGGGGAGAGGGGAGTGAGAGAGATGAAGAGAGGAATGTAGAGATTGATGTAGAGAGGGTGAGAGGGAGACAGATGCAGAGAGAGAGAGAGAGTGAGAGAGAGAGATGTAGATTGATGTAGAGAGGGTGAGAGGGAGACAGATGCAGAGAGAGAGAGAGATGAAAGAGCAGAATGTAGAGATTGATGCAGAGAGAGAGAGAGAGGGGAGTGAGAGAGGAGAGAGGAATGTAGAGATTGATGTAGAGAGGGTGAGAGGGAGACAGATGCAGAGAGAGAGAGAGGGGGAGAGAAAGAGAGAGAGATTGCCAAGCACAGATAGATGGGAACACTTGAAGCAGGCCAAGGATACAGCAGCCAAAATATGTACATTTACATGCCACAATAAAGATGAGGACAACAGTAAAAAAAAATTGATAATACACACATTTTTCTGTTATTTTTTTTCTATTTTTATTTAAATGTTGCAATTTCTGATAAATCCCTTTTTTTTTTTTTTAGTTGGTCAGTCAAATGAATGTTTAGTAACTTTTACATTGACCGACAGAAAAAGACTGGTATGGATAAAAACTCATTGGTCAATAATGTCAAAATTTGATTAGACCACTTTTGGTATTTTTATTGTTTGTTTTGGTGAAGTTTTTTTTTTTTTAATGTTTTTTTAGTTTTATAGTGGGTTGGGTAATTGCTTGTTGCCAAAACTATACTTTGGCTATAAGATGGACCTGCAGGAACCAAAACAAAGAAATAACCTCAGACAAGGCTTGAACCTGTTGTATTTAAAAAAAATAAAAGGACCATATGACCTTTAGGCACCCCTTTTACGGTCTGGTTTCATAAGGATTTTTTTTTCATTTACACTGTCAACATTGTTTGGGGGTTGGAGTTAGGGTTAGGGGTTAGTTTTATAATTTAGAAATAAAAATAAAAATCATCTGTTAACAAACAACCAGATGTTGACAGTGTAAATGAAAAAAATGTCCTTATGAAACAAGTTTGCAAAAGAGGTGCCTAAAGGTCATATGGTCCAAATAAAAAAATTGCCATGCTCAGATATATAGGGAACACTTAAAGAAGGCCTACAGTGTCTGAAACATTGTATTTTTTACATATATGATAATGATGAGGACAACAGTCCAATAAATCAAATAATACAGATATTTTTTTCTTATCTTTTTAAATTTTTATTTTTATTTATATGTTGAAATTTCTGAGACACAACTTTTTTTAGTTGGTCAGTCAAATGAATGTTTAGTAACTTTTACATTGACCGACAGAAAAAGACTGGTATGGATAAAATTCATTGGTCAATAATGTCAAAATTTGATTAGTCTTCTTTTGGTATTTTTATTGTTTGGTTTTTGGCGTTTTATAGTGGGGTGGGTAATCGCTTGTTGCCAAAACTATTCGTCAGCTCCGATTGCTTTTGCCAAAGTCATGAAAGTGATGAACCAGACTGAAAATGCTGAGCTCACCTGATACTCTCTGCATTCTACTTGGTGTATTTGCCTCTATGGCTAAGAACACAGCCTCAGAATTCCCAGATTTAGGCTTACCCGACCTTGCCTGATCGTCAAGGTTCTTGTAACCCGAGCAAAATTTTTGAACCATCTGGCTATTGAACTGTGATCAACTGCAACTTTTTCTAGTTGCATTTTGGAGGAAGCAGGCTGTGAAAAACAATGAACGAAAATGATGGATTGGTGGGGGACACCGTTCCATCATCTTCGTTCATCGTTTTTCACAGCCTGCTTCTTCCAAAATTCATCAGGTGCTCCGTGATTATTTAACTTAGTAAAACTAGAAATTTAAAATATGTGAAAAAACGACAAAAATACAAATATAAAATTTTATTTACGAAAAAGAAAACAGAAAAAGACGATTCGGATTAAAATGTAGGTGTTGATGGATAAAAACCAAAACGAAAATCCCCGAAAGAAAAACAAGAAACTAAACACAATTGTAGGCCATTTGGTTGCCCCATTTCCCTCGTCTAATGAAAGATCCACCGACTATTTTCCGGTTTTCTAAGGACAGAAAACAAGCAGATCAGATCCCCTAAAATGGTAAGTGTGTATCCTTAAATTACATTGGGGGTAAAGTGATATTGAGTGTAGGATTGAAGGGATGGATATAGAAAATACACTGCTTTTTTCGCAGTAATATCTATTGATAATGGAGATTCAATCTCTATTTGTCAGTAACCGAAACTATGTCGCAGCTTAAATCATATTACCCAAAATCACAAGAAATGTTTTTGTTGCTTCTACGGTGTTGCTTATATGGTCACCTATTTAAGTATTAAAAAGACTCATTGCTGCTTAACTTCATGATCTAGCAGCATCCAGTGCTTTCAACATAACTTGACCATAAGCTTTTGTTTCAGTTCCTGCAGGTTAATCTAATGGTCAAAGTATACTTTGGCAAAAAATGATTACCTCTCACACCCTAAAATACCAAAAAAAAACCCTAAAAACAAAAAACAAAAAACAAAAAAAAAAACAAAAAAACAAACCAAGAAAAATCTCAAAAGAAAACAAATCAAAGATAGAAATTAAAAAAAAAAACATAAGAGAAAAATGTGTTTTTATTTTGTTTTATTTTTTAATACAACAGGTTCAAGTCTTGTCTGAGGTTATTTCTTTGTTTTAGTTTCTACAGGTCAATCTATTAACCAAAGTATAGTTTTGACAACAAATCTCTATTTGTCAGTAACCGAAACTATGTCGCAGCTTAAGTCATATTACCCAAAATCACACCAGAAATGTTTTTGGTTGCTTCTACAGTTTGCCCAGTTTGAACTCGTAAAGCATACATTGCCTGTTCATCTAGTTAAGCAGCAATGAGCCTTTTTAATACTTAAATAGGTGACAATATTAGCAACAGCAGGTAGTGTAAGAAACTGAATGTCAAGACTTGTTTCAGCATTAAATGACCCAAAAAGGGTTGATATGCCATAAAACAAAACAACCAAACCAAAAAGAAATAACATCAGACAAGACTTGAACCTACTGTGTCTGAAAATAAAACATATTTTTCTATTACTTTTTTTTTTACCATATGACCTTTAGGCACCCCTTTTGTGATCTCGATTCATAAGGACATTTTTTTCATTTACACTGTCAAAATCCGGTTGTTTGTTAACAGATGATTTTTAGAGTTTTTCTTTAAATTATAAAACTACCCCTAACCCTAACACATAACAAACAACTGGATTTTGACAGTGTAAATCAAAAAAAATGTCCTTATGAATTGAGATCGCAAAAGGGGTGCCTAAAGGTCATATGGTCATGTGTTTTATGACCAATGAGTTTTTATCCATACCAGTCTTTTTCTGTCGGTCAATGTAAAAATTACTAAACATTCATTTGACTGACCAACTAAAAAAAAGTTGTGTCTCAGAAATTTCTGTTGGCGTTTTTTGGATATAAGGCGTGTGTCAAATGATCACTTCTACTTATAGACTCACCAATAATCATGTGACCAACCTATTGGCCAACCACTAGCAGTGCTCTGCTGCTGATATTATTATTTATACTGGCTGTTCTGATCTTAGCCACTCAATTGCCTTTGAGCCTTCGTGGACGACGGAACATAGAATTATATCACTGGACCTTTTGACACTACGTAGGATTCCATAACTCGGGACTTATTCACTTACCAAAGGATTCTATAGTTCAGGACTTATTCACTTACCAAAGGATTCTATAGTGCAAGGCTTATTCACTTACCAAAGGATTCTATAGTTCAGGACTTACTTACTTTAAGTCCTTTTCAACTGGCCAAGGATGGTGGTCAGAAACTTAACAATTTTAACATATAAATAAAAAAAAAAAATTTTTTAAAATAAGAAAAAAATATGTGTATTATTTTATTTATTGGACTATTGTCCTCATCATTATTATTACATATGTAAAAATACAATGTTTCGGACGCTGTATCCTAGGCCTTCTTCAGGTGTTCCCTGTATATCCGAGCATGGCAATTTTTTCCTTTTTTAAAAATACAACGGGTTCAAGCCTTGTCTGAGGTTATTTCTTTGTTTTGGTCCCTGCAGGTCAATCTTATAGCCAAAGTATAATTTTGGCAACAAGCAATTACCTAAAAACTAAAAAAAACATTAAAAAACTGCCAAAAACAAAACAATAAAAATACCAAAAGTGGACTAATCAAATTTTGACATTATTGACCAATGAGTTTTTATCCATACCAGTCTTTTTCTGTCGGTCAATGTAAAAATTACTAAACATTCATTTGACTGACCAACTAAAAAAAAAAAGTTGTGTATCAGAAATTTCAACATATAAATAAAAAAAATAAAAATAGAAATAAAAGTAAAAAAAAAAAAAAAAAAAGAGAAAAATATTTATTGGAAAATCTGTTTTGTATTCTTTCGTCCGGCGTTGTTGTAACCCCTTAGGATTAAGACGTGTCTTTGGCTGGCTTATGGCTAGGTCAATACGAGCCAGCTGGAGGCCAAAATTTGGTCAATGGTGCGGATCGATACGGTCAGTCCTGTGTGTGGGTGGATGTGAGGGATCAATACGAATCAATAATTTGAGATTTTTGCTTTAACTTTCTTTTAAGGTTGACATAAATTGATGAATACTTTTCCGTCTTTGGTAGATAGGGAGGGAGGGGGAATGATAAACAGAGAGACAGGGAATGATAGAGAGAGGGGGGAAAAGATAGAAGGAAGTGGAGGGATGGAGAGGGAATGATAAACATAGAGAGGGGGAAAGAGAGAGAGGGAAGGGGAGGGGTGGAGAGTGAATGATAAACAGAGAGAGGAGGAAAGAGAGAGGAAATGATAGAGAGAGGGGGAAAGAGAGAGAGAGAGAAACAGGGAATGATAGAGGGGGAAAAGATAGGAGAGGATGGAGAGTGAATGATCAACAGAGATAGGGGGTAAAGAGAGAGACAGGGAATGATAGAGAGAGGGGGAAAGATAGCAAGAATGGGATGGGTGGAGAGGGAATGATAAACAGAGAGAGGGGGAAAGAGAGAGACAGGGAATGATAGAGAGAAGGGGGAAAAGATAGCAGGAAGGGGAGGTATGGAGAGTGAATGATCAACAGAGAGAGGGGGGGAAGAAAGAGACAGGGAATGATAGAGAGAGGGGGGGAAAAGATAGAAGGAAAGGGAGGGATGAAGAGTGAAAGAAACAGAGAGAGGTGGAAAGAGAGAGACAGGGAATGATAGTCTTTGGTAGATAGGGAGGGAGAGGGAATGATAACAGAGAGAGGGGGAAAGAGAGACAGGGAATGATAGAGAGAGGGGGAAAAGATAGAAGGAAGCAGAGGGATGGAGAGGGAATGATAAACATAGAGAGGGGAAGAGAGGAAGGGGAGGGATTGATAAACAGAGAGAGGGGAAAGAGAGAGGGAATGATAAACAAAGAGAGGGGGAAAGAGAGAGGGAATGATAAACAGAGAGAGGGGGAAAGAGAGACAGGGAATGATAGAGAGAGGGGGAAAAGATAGAAGGAAGGGGGAATGGAGAGTGAATGATAAACAGAGAGAGGGGGTGATAGAGAGTGGGGGGGAAAGATAGAAGGGTTGGGATGGAGAGGGAATGGTAAATAGAGAGAGGGGAAAGAGAAAGAGAGGAAAAAGAGAGAGTGAAAATGATAGGGAAAGGAGAAAAAGAGAGAGGAAGAAGAAAAGATAGAGGGGAAAAGATAAAAAAAGGGGAGGGATAGAGGGTGATTGATAAACACAGAGAGGGGGAAAGATAGAGAGAGAAAGAGAGGGAAAAAGATAGAGAAAGGTGAAAGATATTGAGAGGGCAGGTGGGAAGAGAGAGAGAGGTAGGGAGAAGGAAGAGGTGGGATGAAGGGGTAAGGATAAATAGAGGGAGGGGGTAAGTGAGAGAGAGGGAGGGGTGGAAAGAGAGAGAGAGAGGTTCTTCTGAGGCACTTTGTTCTTATGCAGGTTGTTACACAGTTAGCTCTAGACTGCAGGTTCAATTCTGGTCAGGGGCAGCAGTAACATAAAATAATAATTAACACAGCTTAACACCTATACCCCAGCTATGATTAGCGGAATGAGAACAGGATACCCCCATGGACTGAATAAAGGGTTAGGCTCAAAGTTCTGTGATGGCTCCCGATCACCACAAATTGGACACATGGCCTAGTGGATAAAGGAGTTAGGTTAAGACAGTTCTAAGGGACAGTTATCTCTAGGCTGCAGGTTCAATCCTGATCAGGGGCAGCAGTAACATAAAATAATAATTAACACAGCTTAACACCTATACCCGAGCTATGATTAGCGGAATGAGAACAGAATACTCCCGTGGACTGAATAAAGGGTTAGGTTCAAAGTTCTGTGATGGCTCCCGATTACGACAAGAAGGTTCCTGAAACCGACAAGAAATACCTGAAGAACACCAGATAGCACATTGGCCGAAACATTGTATAGATAACAATGAAGATGAGGACAATAGTCCGAATAATACAAATGATATTAACAATAGTTTTATATTAACATTCATAAAAACAAAAAAGAACAATTGTAATTTTATCAGTGATTGGAGTCAGACATTAAAATTACATTATTTCTTTTTGGTAATGGAATTTTAAAAAAATTATTACAATTACATAAAACAATTAGAAATCAGTATTATCTGCGTTATTCGGACTAGTGTCCCGATCTTCATTGTTATTTGTACAACGTTTCAGCTGATATGCCCTCCGGCCTTCTTCAGGTATTTCTTGTCGGACTCGGGAACTTTCTTGTTGTAATCGGGAGCCATCATGGAACTTTGAACCTAACCCTTGATTTAGTCCATGGGGGTATCTTGTTCTCATTCCGCTAACCATAGCTGGGGTAGGAGTTGTGTTAATTATTTTTCTATGTTACTGCTTCTACTCAGGATTGAACCCGGAATCCAGAGATAACTGTCACTTAGAACTGTCTTAACCTAACTACCTTATCCACTAGGCCATGTGTCCAATTGCCCAACTCCTAGCCCAGCTATGGTTATCTCGGGGATAAATCTTAAAAGAAATCCATTAACAAGAAGAAATAACGGTAATATTATTCTTTACTTCCTGTTTTAACTAAATAGTTAAATTAGGAAAATTTACCAATGAAAGACGGGAGTAATGGAAAATGATGGAAGAGTTAGTTTCAAAGTTGTTCTATTTTTCAATCATACCCCCTCTGTTCAAAATCTTTTTTATCTGCATTCTTATTCAGTTTCATTAGCCTTTCTAATTTAATATGATATTTTATTATATTAAAACTTAAATACTTGCATGCGGAGGGTGCATATATTTGCTAGTAGATGTAATAAGATTGAAAGTGAAATCTGTGTGGGGTGGGTGGGCACAGTTAAGTCCGATGCATATGCTCTCCCAACTGCCAACAATCTCTCACAAAAGTGCTACTCTCTTTTCGACAGCAAGATCCAAATACATTTTTCTCTTCCACTCGTCTCGACAGCAAAATCCGACTATGCTTGTATCTCTCCCGGTCTGGGAGGACAGGCCCTTAAATACACAGTAACTGTGTACATCCGGGCTACTCACTCTGCATTGCCTGTGCGGAACTTCAACATTCACTAGCACTTCAAGTACGCGTCAATCCTCATGACGAGACTGTTTACAACCGGGTTACTCTGCACTGCCCGTGCAGAATTTCAACAGTGTTTCAATGACGAGGAGGTGGCGAGTTCAATTTCTGTGGTCACTCGCCACACTCCTCCGCCTCGCATGGGCCAAACATATCCAGACGCGCTTTGTTTGTAGGAGTTTGTAATCTGCTCGTCCACAATTTATATGTTATGGTGTCCATGTTGTTAAGTATCTAGCCGCCTTGCTTGGTCAGTTGGAAAGAACTCAAAGTAAATAAGTAAGTAAGTCCCGTGGTATAGAATCCTTTGGTAAGTGAATAAGTCCCGCGGTATAGAATCCTTTGGTAAATGAATAAGTCCCACGATATAGAATCCTTTAGGTCCGTCGTCCAAGAAGATCCAAGTAGTAGTGAGCTAAGATTAGAATCAGCCAGTATAAATAACAACAGCAGCAGCAGAGCACTGCCAGTGATTGGACAATAGTGGTCACGTGCTTATCGGTGAGTCTATAAGTAGAAGTGACCATTTACCACACGCCTTATATCTTAAAAACTCCAACAGATGTATGCTTTTTTATAGGTATATGTGACGGATTTTGGGAAAAATATTTTTTGGTTGTTTTAGAAGCATGGAAAGATATATATTAAGATTCTAATCTTTTCTTCATTACAACTTCAGATTGTATGGAAATTTATATGAACAATAATTTTACATTAATATTAATAAATAAACAAAAAAAAAAAAAAATCGTAAAGATATCGATGGATGAAGTCAAGAGAGAATAATCAATAATTCATAATCTTCACATCTTATTAAATCATTGGCACTTTTTATTTGATGCATTGCCATTCAACGAGAAGAATAAGAATCTTTTGTTGTCTCACCTTTGTTGAAAGGTAAATCATTCAGACATCTATTGGCTCGATTCTTTACTTTTATCCTGAAATGATCTTGGACCAAATACTGCTCATAAGTATTTGAACGATAGAAAACACTACCCATAAGTATTTGAACAATAGAAAGTATTTGTCATAAGTATTTGAACGATAGAAAACACTGCCCATAAGTATTTGAACGATAGAAAGTATTTGTCATAAGCATTTGAACGATAGAAAGTATTGCTCATAAGTATTTGAACGATAGAAAGTATTGCCCATAAGTATTTGAACGATAGAAAGTATTTGTCATAAGCATTTGAACGATAGAAAGTACTGCTCATAAGTATTTGAACAGGCACAACATTTTTGATGAACATAGCTCTACAGATGGTGTTGGTCATAGATATTTGAACAATAGAAAGTATTGCACATAAGTATTTGAACAATAGAAAGTATTGATCCTATGTATTTGAACGTTGGAAAGTACTGGTCATAAGTATTTGAACAAGAGAAAGTACTGTTCATAAGTATTTGAACGAAAGAAAGTACTGACCATAAGTATTTGGACGAAAGAAAGTACTGACCATAAGTATTTGAACGATAGAAAGTATTGCCCATAAGTATTTGAACAATAGAAAGTATTGCCCATAAGTATTTGAACGATAGAAAGTACTGACCATAAGTATTTGAACAGGCACAACATCTCTGATGAACATAGGTCTACAGATGGTGTTGGTCATAAATATTTGAAAAAGTCAATGATCTCTTTTATGATTATTGCCCTATAGAATGTACTGTTCATAAGTATTTGAACGATAGAAATTATTAGTCATAAGTATTTGAACAAATACAAAATCTCAAATACATATATACATGCACACATACATATACACATACATGCATACATACACAAATATACAAATACATATAATCATGTACACACACACATATACACAAAAAAATCTTAAGCTTACAGCCAAGTCAATCTGAAAGCATTGGTTCCTGCTAGATCACCAAAGTTAAGCAGTGATGATCCTGTTCAATATTTAGATTGGTCAAAATTTAAGCAACATCAGGTACTGTGAGCGATCTGATATCAAAATGACTTGATTTAGTATCAAATGACCCGAAAAGGTTGATATGCCGTAAAATAAAAGCAGCCAACCAAAATCTCATATACTCGTATACATGCACAAATACATATATACATACATGCACACACACACAAATATACACGTGCATAAAATCATGCACGCACATATACATACATATTTAGAGATAAATCATTCAGATATATATTGCCTCGATTCTTTACTTTTACCCTGCAATGATCTTGGCCCAAATACTGCTTCCGATCAATCGGCTGGTCACGTCACGCCCTAGCAGTCATCAGGCAACTTGCAATACTCCACTTTGCCCCTATCTTGGGCTAGACGGGCGGTCGGAGAGGCCCCCTCCGATCAATCGGCTGGTCACGTACAAGCCCTAGCACCTATATGATTTCCCCAACCCTATTGCCCTTATGGCAAGCCCCAACCCCTTTTTATCCAATGGGTGCTAGAAGGCGATGACTGAGAGTCTACATGTCCTGGGAATGATGTTAAACTCTATCTGATGGTGAGGTTCCAGTTTTGGAGGTTTGGGGAATGTGGAGCACCCTTCATCACCATTGCTCCCTGGTCCACTCTGACCTGGAGTGGTAGTACCTGTTAGGGTCCTATCTATGGGTTAAATAGAAAAACATGAGTTGATAAACAAAATTGTATTATGCATTAAGAATGAATTTATTTCACAACTTTGTCGGCATTAAATAACCCACCGAGATTGATATGCCGTAAAACAAACCAAACCAAATCATCAGGCAACGAAAGTGTTTTGAAAACACTTTCGTTGCCTGATGACTGCTACACAGCAAGAAACCAATGGTAGCAAAATTGTTCCAATGCAAATAAATATAAACTAAAACATTTATTTATTTATCTATATATCTATTAATAATGGAGATTCGCTTCCGGTTTTTGTCTGTAAGCAAAACTACGTTACTGCTTATGTCACATTACCCAAAATCGTCATAACAGAATAAATACACTGAAAATTTGAACATGCAACATTAGACAGTCCTCATTGTTTTTTAAAACAAGTTTTAATAAATACATGACTGGTATTATATATCTATATATAGTTTGTTTTATTTTAATACATATTTAAAGTTTACATTTCAAATTGTTTTATTTTTTAATCCTTTAATGAATTTGATGATTTTACTTACTTGGGGTACAAACTCGCTGACATTGAATTTTTAACTCCCACTCCTCAGGCAATATGTTTCAAAAATCTATTTTTACATTGCCCGGAGGGCTTTTTTTATTTTGCTAGTATATATATATATATATATATATATAATATATAGAATAGTGAATGAAAAAATGGGAAAAGTATTGGCATCAAAATATATATGGCAGATCAAAGAAAAAACGGGCAGAACACCTACAATAAAATGGGAAATAATAAAAAAAGCCAGGCATACAAAGGCAGACAACGTAAATGCGATCTCTGCTTAGAAGAAAAATTGTGTATATTACAAAATACAAGCAATAACTTGTTAAATAAGAGAAGTGAACTCGTTTCGAAATGTAGGCATTTGAACAAATTTTTACTGTGTCACTTACCACCTGACCCTAATTGATCCCTTAATTTTCGCTCTCCTTTTATTTATTTAAAAAAAAAAAAAAAAAAAAATTCACCTGAACACTGCGTGCTTTAACACCAAAGCAGGTTTGTTTGATTATAATGTTTTTTAAATACAAATTTAATGTCATAACATTACATCACGTGAACATGATCCACGTCACATATACGTTAAACAAGCCACAGTTTAAAAAAAAAATTTTTTAGCTTTATATTTCCCATCGTGTGAAAACGCTTCATATAAACGCTAAAAAATCACTGTTTTTAAAATCTCAACCATTTCATGACTGGTTTTTAAGATCTCAACCATTGAACTCATCTGATGATTGGATTACCATGAAACTTCAAGTTATGAGTGTAAAACCATAATATTACCATTGATTATATATATATATATATATATATATATATATATTGTTTTAATGTTCTTATTTTTCTAACATTAATATTCCATATGATATACGACATATCTTTATTAACTTTTCGTTCTCCGCTTATTCACGTTAAAGAATGCGCCACTATATGTTCTTCGCCTTCCATTTTTGCACATGCATTGATCACATCATTTGCTTTTCGTAAACAAACGCGAATATGAAAATTAACGGTTAATAGCATCAGATTCACACAACCACTATACACTTAACATCTTTCATTTTGTTCCTCACATAAACATTATTTAACAGTGTCCTGAAGATGGTATAAAATACCGAAATACTTAAGTATTGACACTAAAAATTGTTTCCTGATGTAACATCCTGTGTTTGTTATATTTTTAAAATATTTTCTTTTCATATATATATATATATATATATATATATATATATATAGATAAATAAATAAATGTTTTAGTTATATATATATATATATATATATGTGAATTTAATGCTACTTTTCTTCAAGTAGCTCAGATTGGTTTCCATTTTTCTCTTATTATTGTAAACCGATTGTAAAACGAATCCTGTGCAAGTATATTCTCACCCCCTAAGAGGATTGAGGTTAATCTTGAAATTGAGTGACATTTGTGTTGTGAGAGTATTATGATAAATTAGCTTGAATCAATTTCATTGTTGATTGATTATTATTCGTGAGTGTTTATCCTCGTTGCCAAAGATTGGAAGGCAACACTCCAGAACGTTTCTTCTTTTATCTGACAGATAAATGTTTAGCACTTTATCAATTTCAATAATAAACATCGACAATCGCTAATTGACACTCAAGAGTAATTTAAGGTGCAAATTTTCACCTTTTTTTTGTTGGTTTATTGATTAAAAATGACATTTACTATAAAAATGCATTGGAAATGATTTTTACTATAAAATGCATTGGAAATAATTTTTACTATGAAAATGCATTACAAATGATTTTTACTATAAAAATGAATTGCAAATGATTTTTACTATAAAAATGCATTGGACAATGATTTTTACTATGAAAATGCATTGAAATGATTTTTTACTATAAAAATGCATTGGAAAATGATTTTTTACTATAAAATGCATTGGAAAATGATTTTTACTATGAAAATGCATTGGAAATGATTTTTACTATGAAAATGCATTGGAAATGATTTTTACTATGAAATGCATTGGAAAATGATTT
This sequence comes from Doryteuthis pealeii, assembly GCA_023376005.1. Taxonomy (NCBI): domain Eukaryota; kingdom Metazoa; phylum Mollusca; class Cephalopoda; order Myopsida; family Loliginidae; genus Doryteuthis; species Doryteuthis pealeii. The sequence continues at coordinate 38,461,659 of CM042181.1, read as the reverse complement.
TACTATGCATTGAAAATGATTTTTACTATGAAAATGCATTGGAAATGATTTTTACTATGAAAATGCATTGGAAATGATTTTTACTATGAAAATGCATTGGAATTATTTTTACTATAAAAATGCATTGGAAATTATTTTTACAATAAAAATGCATTGGAAATTTTTTTACAATAAAAATGCATTACAAATGATTTTACAATAAAAATGCATTACAAATGATTTTTACAATAAAAATGCATTACAAATGATTTTTGCATTGGAAATGATTTTTACTATGAAAATGCATTGGAGATGATTTTTACTATGAAAATGCATTGGAAATGATTTTTACTATAAAAATGCATTTTTGATTTTTACTATAAAAATGCATTGCAAATGATTTTTACTATAAAATGCATTGCAAATGATTTGCAATGCATTTTTAATAGTAAAAATCCTACCTCCAAAATTCTGATTCAGAATATGTTTTTATTGACACATTGACTCCTATATAATGGTCACATAGTGCCAAACAAGGATTCTCATAGTCTTCAATCCCATCTTCAAAGGTCTGATTCAGATTATGGTTTCATGGCACATTGATTCCTCTATAATGGTCACGTAGTGCCAAACAAGAATTTTAAAGTACCTTCTTATAGTCTCCAACCCTATCATCAAAGACCTGATTCTGAATGTGATTTTATGACACATTGACTCCTATATAATGGTCATATAGTGCCAAACAAGGATTTTTAAGTAAATAATGATAGTCTTCACAGAGAAAGCCAATGACCAGTGCTTTTTCTCACCCACTGAAAATAAAAGCCAGTGACCTATATGTAGCAGAGTAGTGCGTGTTACTTGCGGTCAGTGTGAAAAAGTGTTGGATATCGGATTTAGTGATTGGCAATACTGACATTTTTTTTAGTATCATTTCCTTTTTTTTGCCAACTTTGACCTAAAGTTGATTTCTGAGTTTGACGGCACGGTATTTAGTTTCCCCCGTGGTCAAAGTAGATTTGCGGATGTTTGATGAGCTTCCATGATTTTTACTATGAAAATGCATTGGACAATGATTTTTACTATGAAAATGCATTGGAAATGATTTTTACTATAAAAATGCATTGGAAATGATTTTTACTATAAAAATGCATTGGAAATGATTTTTACTATAAAAATGCATTGCAAATGATTTTTGCTATGAAAATGCATTGCAAATGATTTTTGCTATGAGAATGCATTGCAAATGATTTTTGCTATGAGAATGCATTGCAAATGATTTTTGCTATGAGAATGCATTGCAAATGATTTTTGCTATGAAAATGCATTAGAAATGATTTTTACTATGAAAATGCATTGGACAATGATTTTTACTATAAAAATGCATTGGACAATGATTTTTACTATAAAAATGCATTGGACAATGATTTTTTACAATAGAAATGCATTGGAAATGATTTTTACAATAGAAATGCATTACAAATGATTTTTACTATAAGATTGCATTACAAATGATTTTTACTATAAGATTGCATTACAAATGATTTTTACAATAGAAATGCATTACAAATAATTTTTACTATAAAAATGCATTGAAAATGATTTTTACTATAAAAATAAAGATAGATTTATGATGGCCATTAGGTTGATATACCACCCCTGCAAACAAGCATCAGATTCTTTTTTGTTAATTAAACACTGGTAAACACATAATTCCCAGTGGATCACCTTCCCAACCCAGTCGTGCCTAACTTTGTATTACCGTTGTGCTAGTTTGCTACATTCACTCATTACAGTCTCATCTCTGTCACCTCACAATCTACATTTACTTTTTGTTGCGTCTTATCAATTTTTGCTTTGATATAATTTGTTCTTAAGGCATTATTTTGTGCAGCAATTATTAGTGATTCAGTTTCTCTCTTGAGGTTTCCTCTTCTTAACCATGTCAAAGTCTTTTTATGTGCAACCTCTCCGATTTGACGTTTGAAGTGTCCATATATGTTTTTTCCTCCCATCTTTGTTTTTTAGTCTTTGTTGTTTTTCTGTTTGTCCATATATTACATCTGCTGTTGTTGGCTGCCATAAGCAATCTTTCTTTGCATTTTTCCTCATTGACAGTAACGTCCCTCTCTACACATTCCCCAAGAGTTGACATGCCATAAAATCCAACCAACCAACCTCTGCATGAAATAACCCAACAAGGGTTGACATGCCGTAAAATCCAACCAACCAACCCCTGCATGAAATAACCCAACAAGGGTTGACATGCCATAAAAACCAATCAGCCAACCAACCAAAAATATCATACTTTATTTTCATCTCTCTCTCCCTTTCTTTCATTCTTTTTTGTTAATTAAACATTGTTAGGCATATATTGGCATTCTTCATTGACCATAACATCCATTTCTATGCTCCCCTCACAAGGGTTGACATGCCTAAAATCCAGCCAATCAACCAAATAAGTTTTTATTCTCTCTCTCTCCCTCTCTCTCATTCTTTCTTGTTAATTAAACATAAACATATATTGGCTTTCTCCATTGACTCTAATGTCCCCCTCTACAACTCCCCCCCCCCGTAGGGTTGACATCCCATAAAATCCAACCAACGAGCCCCCCAAATCATTCACTCTCTCTCTCTCTCTCTCTCTCTCTCTCTCTCTATTTCTTTATGTTAATTAAACACAATTAAATATATTGGCTTTCTTCATTGACTCTAATGTCCCTCTCTACAACCCCCTCGAGGGTTGACCACAAACCAACCAACCAACCAGCCCCCAAAAATCATTCTTTATTTTCTCTCTCTCTCATTAATCAAACACAATTCGAAAGTTCGAGTTCGAAAAGAAGGTTCCAGAGTCCGAGAAGAAATACCTGAAGAAGGCTGGAGGGCATATCGGCCAAAACGTTGTACAGATAACAATAAAGATGAGGACAATATTCCAAATAACGCAGATAATACAGCTAAATATATGTTGGCTTTCTTCATTGACTGTAACATCCCCCTCTACGAACCCCCCCAGGGGTTGACATGCCATAAAATCCTATCCACAAACCAACCAACCAACCAACTAACCAAACAGCCCCAAAAATCATTCTTTATTTTCACCCTCAGTCTCTCTCTCTCTCTCTCTCTCTCGTTAATCAAACACAATTAAACATATTTCTTCATTGACCATAACCTCCCTCTATACAACCCCCCCTCAGGGTTGACATGCCATAAAATCCAACCAACCAGCCCCCAAAATAATTATTTTATTTCACTCACTCTCTCTCGTTAATTAAACACAAACATATATTGACTTCTACATTGACTATAACCCCTCTCTATGCCCCAGGGTTGACATGCCATAAATCCTATCCACAAACCAACCAACCAACCAACCAACCCCCAAAATTATTCTTTATTTTCTCTCTCTTCTCTCTCTCGTTAATCAAACACAATTAAACATATTTCTTCATTGACCATAACCTCCCTCTCTACAACCACCTAGGGGTTGACATGCCATAAAATCCAACCAACCAACTAACTCCAAAATAATTTTTCATCACTGTCTCTCTCTTTCTCTCAGTTTTTTCTTGTTAATCAAACACAAATATGTTGGCATTCTTCGTTTACCATAATGCCCCCCCTGCCATAAAATCCAACCAACCAGCCGTCCAACAGCCAGCCCCCCCCCAAAAAAAAATTATTTGTTTTCACTCTCTCTCTCTCTCTTATTAATTAAACACAAACATATATTGGCTTTCTTAATTGATTGTAACCTCCCTCTCTACACACTCCAAGGGTTGACATGCCATAAAATCCCCACCACCCCCCAAAAATTATTTTCACTCTCTCTCTTTATTCTTTCTTGTTAATTAAGCACAAACATATATTGACTATTTTTCATTGACCATAATGCCCTCCCCTCACACTCCACAAAGGGTTGACATGCCATAAATCTACCCCCCCCCCCGAAAAATTTTTTTTCACACTCTCTCTCTCTCTCTCTTATTCTTTCTTGTTAATTAAGCACAAACATATATTGACATTCTTCATTGACCATAACGCCCACCCCCTCTATGCACGCCCCAAAGGGTTAACATGCCATAAGATCCAACCAATCAACAAAATCTTTCTTTATTTTCTCTCTGTCTCTTTCATTCTTTTTTGTTATTTAAACACAGCTAAACATTTCTCTGAATGTTTGAGATGAGGCTTGATGATTAGTATTATCTGTGTTATTCGGACTATTGTCCTCATCTTCATTACGATTATGACAAGACGGTTCTCGAGTTCGAAAAGAAGGTTCGCAAGTCCGAGAAGAAATACCTGAAGAAGGCCGGAGGGCATATCGGCCAAAACGTTGTACAGATAACAATGAAGATGAGGACAATAGTCCAAATAATGCAGATAATACAGCTAAACATATGTTGGCTTTCTTCATTGACTGTAACATCCCCCTCTACGAACCCCCCCAGGGGTTGACATGCCATAAAATCCTATTCACCAACCAACCAACCAACCCCAAAAATCATTCTTTATTTTCACCCTCAGTCTCTCTCTCTCTCTCTCTCTCTCTCTCTCTCTCGTTAATCAAACACAATTAAACATATTTCTTCATTGACCATAACCTCCCTCTATACAACCCCCCAGGGGTTGACATGCCATAAAATCCAACCAACCAGCCCCCAAATAATTATTTATTTTCACTCTCTCTCTCTCTCTCTCTTTAATTAAACACAAACATATATTGGCTTTGGGAGGCGCGTGGTGTAATGGTTAAAGTCGTAGAAATGGACTCGTCGCCCCGAGTTCAAATCCTGGACGTGGTAATTGCATTTCACTTAGCGCTAATACCCTTGGGAAAGGTATGAATCCTACTCTCCCTCCAGCTATAGATAAATAGTAGGGCAGACCGGCTCTTTAACCTTGGTTAGGCAACCGGTCTAGGAGAAGGAAAACTCTGAATTAAAACCTGTTGAACTCCGCTTAAGAAATTGACCTTGTGTCACATCCTGCTCTTGCGGAGGGGTTGGTAAATATATATATTGGCTTTCTACATTGACTATAACCTCCCTCTCTACGAACCCTCCCCCCCCAGACATGCCATAAAATTGAACCCAGGAACCAACCAACCAACCAACCAAGAATAAAAAAAATTATTTTCACTTCTCCTTCTCATTCTTTCTTGTTAATTAAGCACAATGATATGTTGGCTTTATGCACCCCTCTATGCACCTCCCAATGGTTGATATACTGTAAAATCCAACCAACCAACCAATTGCAATACTCCACTCCTATCTTGGGCTAGACGGCGGTCGGAGCGACCCCCTCCGATCAATCGGCTGGTCACGTCAAACCCTAGCACCTACATGATTTCCCCAACCCTATTGCCTTTATGGCGAGCCCCAACCCCTTTTTATCATATGGGTGCTAGAAGGCGGTGACTGAGGGTCTACATGTACTGGGAATGACGTTAAACTCTATCTGATGGTGAGATTCCAGTTTTGGAGGTTTGGAGAATGTGGCGCACCCCTTCATCACCATTGCTCCCTGGTCCACTCTGACCCGGAGTAGTAGTACCTGTTAGGTCCCATCTATGGGTTAAATAGAAAAACATGAGTTTATAAACAAAATTGTATTATGCATTAAGAATTGATTTATTTCAAAACTTTCTCGGCATTAGATGATCCACTGGGGTTGATATGCCTTAAAAAAAAAAAGAAAAAAAAAGATACTCTCCCTCTACAACCCCCTCAGGGGTTGACATGCCATAAAATCCAATCAACCAACCCCAAAAGACCATTCTTTATTTTCACTCTCAGTCTTTCATTCTTTCTTGCTAATTAAACACAGTCAAACATATGCTGGTTGTCTTCATTGACCGTAACGACCACCCACCTTTACTCGCCTCCCACCCCCTCTACTCACCTCCCACCCCAGTTCGGTTTTAATCATCCACAATTTAAAAACTGTTGGAATTCATTTTGTGAATCAAGTTAAATTGATTAATTGTATAAATCTACTTGTCTCTGATGACTTGGCAGAGATTCCCAAAGTTTGAATCAACGCTGGAATCCGTGTGAGGGTGGTGGTGTGGTGAATGGGTGTTGTGGGAGGGGGACATGTTGTTAATTATGGCAAGTGATTGATTATTTGTTGGCTCCAGGGCAGGGGTGGAGGGTCTTGACGAGCATCGCCTTAATTAGTTCAGGTGATCAACTGAAACTGAAATCTAATGAGATACACAATCTTCTCCATTGCAAAATGAAGGAACCTTTAGGCAAGAAGGTGATTAATATATTAACAATGATATAAATAAGGAAATATTATTGTCAAGTCATTCTCTGAGAAAGTACTGGTTCTGGCTAGATCACTGAAGTTAAGCAGTGATGAGCAGGTTCAATACATGGGTAACTGCTTAAACCAGAGCAAGTTCATATTACAGTTAAGTCACATTGAAAGCACTGGTTCCAGTGTGTGTATATATATATATATATATCTTATTATAATGGAGATTGTGTGTCTTTCTTTCTGTAACCGAAACTATATTACTACTCAAGTCACAATTTCCCTTAGTTATTTAATTCACATTTTCCATGATTTTATTTTTATTTAAACCTCAATTATTAAAAACATTGTTCTATTAATACTGTTAGTCATGTCTACATACTAATAACATGCTATTGCATTTATATATACAACAAAATAACGGTTTACAGTGTGAACGGGATGCCTAATTTGCATATTGATATTGAAAAATCGATTTTAATAAATATGGGCTTAGTATTTTTGATTTCTAATTATCTGGTTTTATCTTAATGTATATGAGCAAAAATGTCTTTAATATATCCTAAAAGAAATCCTTTAACAAGAAGGAATAACTGTCATTTTATTCTTTAATTCCTAATTTAACTATATAGTTAAATTAGGAAAATTTAGCAATGAAAGACGGGAGTGATAGAATAGTAAATTTTATTTGTTCTATTTTTTGATTATACCTCCCTCTGTTTCAAATCTTTTCAACTGCATTCTTATTTAGTTTCATTAGTCTTTCTAATTTAATATAATATTTTATTACATTAGAATTTAAATACTTGCACCCAGAGGGTGCATATATTAGCTAGTATATATAACAATGCTTCTAAAATAAACATCCAAAAATCTTATATTAATTGCTGTTTTGAACACCTGATGAATGCATCGCATGAAACCAATATGGTTGTGAATGTTCCTTTGTCACCCAATAAATAGATATGTAAAACCTATATATTTATCTTATTATATTATATAACAGCTCTATTTTATATTGAGCACTCTACCAATTAATACTGCCTTTGGTACACCATTCCAGCAAAAGCTGAAATAGTGACCATCTCACACTACAGGATATATATATATATATATATATATATATATCAAAACAGCATTTAACCATCCTTGAAGCTGTTTATATCTCTTCTTTCCGGCCTACTCTGTGCAAACAAACTCCAAAGCACTCCCTCTATTTATTGGGAGACACTTCTAACCCTGTTTCAACCTAGAGGTCGTACATACCCCCCCTCTTTCCCCCTTTTTCTTTTTTTATTTGTCCCCCTCTGGCTCACCCCCATTCGTTTCTTATAAATTTCCTATACAATCTGACTTTTATTCGTCACCGGTGTATACACTTGAAAAGTACCGGTTGAAAAGGCCTTTGTGTATCTCCCCCACCATTTATTTTATATTTTATTCCTTAATAAAATATTCTCCCTAATTACATATGATTCCTCCACTTTTAGTGCTATACATATATATATATATATAAAAGATGTTGTTCTGGTTCCAACGGGAGAAAATTCAATATTTTATAAAAAAAGGAAGGTCCGCAAAATGTATTTTGTTCTCAGAAAAAATTTTCTAATTCTTTTTGTTTTACATATGCCACACGTGTTTCAGATCTTCTGGTATCTTCTTCAGGCTTTGATTGATAATATATATATATATATAATAATAATGGACTCTCCCATTGATTTTCGACATATGAGGGTTCATACACACAATGAACACCCACACAGTGATTTGTTTATAGTGGTGAAGGCTTGTGTTGGACCATCCACACTTTTTGGTACAGTCGATAGGAAAGAATTGGTGCATCAAAGGTTGCCACAAACCCAATCAATGACCGACCTCAGGAATTTTGAATTCAGAGTTATCCCTCTCCTAGACTGGTTACCTACCCAAGGCTGAAGGGCTCAGTCTGCCCTACTATTTAACCCATAGCTGGAGGGAATTTTGAATTCAGAGTTATCCCTCTCCTAGACTGGTTACCTACCCAAGGCTGAAGGGCCCAGTCTGCCCTACTATTTAACCCATAGTACTTAGATGGGTGACCACTTATGATATGCCATAAAACAAAACAATTAACCAACTCAACAACAACAGCAGGGTCTACTTCAGTCATTGAATATTTGGGCCACAAACTAGCAAGATATTGCAAACTGTTCTATACTTAATTGTGTTACCACTTAAGCAACAACAGGTACTGTAAACAACCAGAGTCATTTGTTTATCTGTAAGGACTTGATTCAATATTAAATGCTCTGAGAAGGGTTGATATGCCATAAAACAAAACAGCCAACCATTTGATTGTATAATGTTCCACAAGAAATCATAATAGAAGTTAAGCAACAATGAGCCTGTTCAAAACTTAATTGGGTAACCACTTAAGCAACAACAGGTACTGTAAGCAACCTGACTCCTTGGTTTATCAAAATGACTTGATTCAGCATTAAATGACCCCAAAAAGGGTTGACATGCCATAAAACAAAACAGCCAACCATTTGATTGTATAATGTTCCACAAGAAATCATAATAGAAGTTAAGCAGCAATGAGCCTGTTCAAAACTTAATTGGGTAACCACTTAAGCAACAACAGGTACTGTAAGCAACCTGACTCCTTGGTTTATCAAAATGACTTGATTCAGCATTAAATGACCCCAAAAAGGGTTTGACATGCCATAAAACAAAACAACCAACCATTTGATTGTATAATGTTCCACAAGAAATCATAATAGAAGTTAAGCAGCAATGAGCCTGTTCAAAACTTAATTGGGTAACCACATAAGCAACAACAGGTACTGTAAGTAACCTGACTCCTTGGTTTATCAAAATGACTTGATTCAGCATTAAATGACCCCAAAAAGGGTTGACATGCCATAAAACAAAACAACCAACCATTTGATTGTATAATGTTCCACAAGAAATCATAATAGAAGTTAAGCAGCAATGAGCCTGTTCAAAACTTAATTGGGTAACCACTTAAGCAACAACAGGTACTGTAAGCAACCTGACTCCTTGGTTTATCAAAATGACTTGATTCAGCATTAAATGACCCCAAAAAGGGTTGACATGCCATAAAACAAAACAACCAACCATTTGATTGTATAATGTTCCACAAGAAATCATAATAGAAATTAAGCAACAATGAGCCTGTTCAAAACTTAATTGGGTAACCACTTAAGCAACAACAGGTACTGTAAGCAACCTGACTCCTTGGTTTATCAAAATGACTTGATTCAGCATTAAATGACCCAAAAAGGGTTGACATGCCATAAAACAAAACAGCCAACCATTTGATTGTATAATGTTCCACAAGAAATCATAATAGAAATTAAGCAACAATGAGCCTGTTCAAAACTTAATTGGGTAACCACTTAAGCAACAACAGGTACTGTAAGCAACCTGACTCCTTGGTTTATCAAAATGACTTGATTCAGCATTAAATGACCCAAAAAGGGTTGACATGCCATAAAAAAAAACAGCCAACCATTTGATTGTATAATGTTCCACAAGAAATCATAATAGAAATTAAGCAACAATGAGCCTGTTCAAAACTTAATTGGGTAACCACTTAAGCAACAACAGGTACTGTAAGCAACCTGACTCCTTGGTTTATCAAAATGACTTGATTCAGCATTAAATGACCCCAAAAAGGGTTGACATGCCATAAAACAAAACAACCAACCATTTGATTGTATAATGTTCCACAAGAAATCATAATAGAAGTTAAGCAGCAATGAGCCTGTTCAAAACTTAATTGGGTAACCACTTAAGCAACAACAGGTACTGTAAGCAACCTGACTCCTTGGTTTATCAAAATGACTTGATTCAGCATTAAATGACCCCAAAAAGGGTTGACATGCCATAAAACAAAACAACCAACCATTTGATTGTATAATGTTCCACAAGAAATCATAATAGAAATTAAGCAACAATGAGCCTGTTCAAAACTTAATTGGGTAACCACTTAAGCAACAACAGGTACTGTAAGCAACCTGACTCCTTGGTTTATCAAAATGACTTGATTCAGCATTAAATGACCCAAAAAGGGTTGACATGCCATAAAACAAAACAGCCAACCATTTGATTGTATAATGTTCCACAAGAAATCATAATAGAAATTAAGCAACAATGAGCCTGTTCAAAACTTAATTGGGTAACCACTTAAGCAACAACAGGTACTGTAAGCAACCTGACTCCTTGGTTTATCAAAATGACTTGATTCAGCATTAAATGACCCCAAAAAGGGTTGACATGCCATAAAACAAAACAACCAACCATTTGATTGTATAATGTTCCACAAGAAATCATAATAGAAATTAAGCAACAATGAGCCTGTTCAAAACTTAATTGGGTAACCACTTAAGCAACAACAGGTACTGTAAGCAACCTGACTCCTTGGTTTATCAAAATGACTTGATTCAGCATTAAATGACCCCAAAAAGGGTTGACATGCCATAAAAAAAACAACCAGCCATTTGATTGTATAATGTTCCACAAGAAATCATAATAGAAATTAAGCACCAATGAGCCTGTTCAAAACTTAATTGGGTAACCACTTAAGCAACAACAGGTACTGTAAGCAACCTGACTCCTTGGTTTATCAAAATGACTTGATTCAGCATTAAATGACCCAAAAAGGGTTGACATGCCATAAAACAAAACAACCAGCCATTTGATTTCTACAAGAAATAATGATAGAAGTTAAGCAGTGATGAGCCTGTTCAATAATTAATTGCATAACCGCTTAAGCAACCTGATTCCTTTGTTTACGACTTTGGCATTAAATAACCCACAAAGGTTGATATGCCATTAAACAAAGATACCTTGCCAAACCATAAATGTTATCACTACTGTTCTTCTACAAGGATGGCATTGGTATTAAATAACCCATCAAGGTTGATATGCTATTAAACAAATATACCTAATCAAATTATAAATAGTACCACTACTGTTCTTCTACAAGGATGGCTTTAGCATTAAATAACCCACAATGGTTGATATGCCATTAAACAAAGAGACCAATCCAAACCATAAATAGTACCACTACTGTTCTTCTACAAGGATGGCTTTAGCATTAAATAACCCACAATGGTTGATATGCCATTAAACAAAGAGACCAATCCAAAGCATAAATAGTATCACTACTGTTCTTCTACAAGGATGGCTTTAGCATTAAATAAACCACAATGGTTGATATGCCATTAAACAAAGAGACCAATCCAAACCATAAATAGTACCACTACTGTTCTTCTACAAGGATGGCTTTGGCATTAAATAACCCACAATGGTTGATATGCCATTAAACAAAGAGACCAATCCAAACCATAAATAGTACCACTACTGTTCTTCTACAAGGATGGCTTTAGCATTAAATAACCCACAATGGTTGATATGCCATTAAACAAAGAGACCAAACCATAAATAGTACTACTACTGTTCTTCTACAAGGATGGCATTGGCATTAAATAACCCATCAAGGTTGATATGCCATTAAATGTTGATATTAAATGTTGATATAAATTAAATGTTGATATTAAATGTTGCCATTAAATAACCCATAAAGGTTGATATGCCATTAAACAAAGAAACCAAATTCTTAGTTCTTTGGATGTTCAATTTCTGGTCGACACACTTGTAACCCCCCCTCCCTATCTCGGTCAGTGTTTCATGTCAGCTGCAGATTTCTCACTGAATCTTGGACAGTTCCTGACACGGTTCTGCCATTATTTATGGTCAGTGCCGTCATCGGCTTTTGATGGATCTATTCCTCACTTGACGTCTTGAATAAATCCATAGTGAGAACTCAATGGGATCCATTATGGTCAATTGATTGCTTTGAGGATGGCTCTTAACTGTGACCAATTCCACAGACTGTTTCCAATTTAACTGCCAAAATTGAAGAATACTATGCTTACTGTGGCTTTTAGTCCAGTTTATATGATGTAGTCGCTTAAAGGACTGGTTTAGCTCAGTTGGTAGACTGTTTGCTTAGGAATCATAAGGTTCCTGGTTTGATACCAAAACTGCTGAAATTAAAGAATACTATGCTTACTGTGGCTTTTAGTTCAGTTTATGATGTACTATCTTAAAGGACTGACTAGGAATTGCAAGGTTCCTGGTTGGATACCTAAACTGCAGAATGCTATTCTTACTGTGGCTTCGTCTGATGCTTACCGTCCGATTCCACAGACTGTTTCGAATTTAACTGCAAAATTTGAAGAATACTATGCTTCTCAGGCTTTTCGTTCAGTTTATATGTTGGACTAGCTTAAAGGACCGGTTTAGCTTAGTCGGTAAAGCATTCTCCTAGTAATTGCAAGGTTTGAAGCAGCACCCCACAAAGAAGCAACTATATGGTCACCTGCCCCCCATCTCACAAACCATCCGGGTGAGACGGACTAGACATGCAGGACACTGCTGGAGAAGTGGGGATGAGCTCATAAGCGACGTTCTACTGTGGAAGCCAACACATGGACATACTAACGTAGGACGCCCACTAAGGACCTACATTGACCAACTATGCGAAGATTCTGGATGCTGCACAGAGGACCTCCTAGGGGCCATGAGTAATAGGGAAGGTTGGCAAAAGATTGTCATGGATATCCGTGTTGCGTGCGCGACATGATGATGATGATGCTTACTGTGGCTTTTAGTTCAGTTTATATGATGTACCAGCCTAAAGGACCGGTTTAGCTTAGCTGGTAGAGCATTTTCCTAGGAATTGCAAGGTTCCTGGTTTGATACAGGCCTTCGCTCTCACGTGAGTTGCACAGTTATATGTGTTACACATTAAATATGACTAGTTTTTTGTACAAATCTTATTATAATGGAGATTGTGTGTTTTTCTGTCTGTAACCGAAACTATATTCCTACTCAAGTCACAATTCTCTTAGTTATTGACATCACATTCTCCATGATATAATTTTTATCTAAACCTCAATTATTAATAAAATTGTCTTACATTATTAATACTGTTAACTATGTCTACAACATGCAATTATATTTATATATACAACAAAATAGCGGTTTACAGTGTGAATGGGAAGGCTAATTTGCATATTAATATAGAAAAATCTAATTTAATAAATATATGCTTAGTATTATTGATTTCTAACTGTTTGGTTTTATCTTAATGAATATAAGCAAAAATCTCTTCAATGAATCTTAAATGAAATCCATTAACAAGATAAAATAACTGTCATTTTATTCTTTACTTCCTCTTTTAACTAAATACTTAAATTAGAAAAAATAACAATGAAAGACGAGAGTGATGGAAGAGTAAGTTTCAGTTGTTCCATTTGTTATTATACTCCCTCTGTTTCAAATATTTTATTATACTCCCTCTGTTTCAAATCTTTTTATCTGTATTCTTATTTAGTTTCATTAGCCTTTCTAATTTAATACAATATTTTATTACATTAAAACTTAGATACTTGCACCCGGAGGGTGCATATATTTGCTAGTATTATTAAAGATTTTATTTATATTCAAAGATATTTAAAAAATGAAAATATACATAGAAATAGCATTGAAATTCTACTTATAAATGTCCAGCATTTGTAAATCTCAAAAGTAAATAAAAGTTTTTTTTGCACCCTCTATACCCCGGTGATGCTGGGTAGCCACTTCTAGTACATATATAAAAGGCTGCTGGTGTGTATGTATGTATGTCCAGATGAAACTATGAAAATAAAAAACAATTAACGACTGAGTATATATATATATATATATATATATATATATATACACATTAAATATCACCGATTCTTGCTTTTTGTGCAACAATTATGAAGATTTGATTTATATTCGAAGATATCTAAAAATTAAAATATACATAGAAATAGCATTGAAATTCTACTTAAAAATGTCCAGCATTTGTAAATCTCAAAAGTAAGCTAATCCATACACCAGTGTTTATTTAGCTCCCCCTCTACCCAGTTGATGCTGGGTAACCTCTTCTAGTACATATATAAAGGACAGTGGGTGTGTATGTATGTGTGTATGTCTGGCTGAAACTATACATTCACCAGAATTGCTTTCTGAGCAAAAATAATGAAAATTTGAAGATATTTAAAAATGAAAATATACATAGAAATAGCATTGAAATTCTACTTAAAAATGTCCAGCATTTGTAAATTATGAAGATTTGATTTATATTCAAAGATATTTAAAAATGAAAATATACATAGAAATAGCATTGAAATTTTACTTGAAAATGTCTAACATTTGTAAATCTCAAAAGTAAACAAATCAATACATGAGGGTTTGTTTGCGCCCTGTCTACCGAAATGATGCTGGGTAGGTGTTTCGAGTTAACAATAAATAGTAAACATTTCTGTGATTTTTTAATATTTACTTTTGGAATTAACCATTTATATGCAATATTTTACAATGATATGATCAAAGTGTAGAAATATCTGTTAGACAGAATTAGAAACTGTTTCTCTGAATTTTTGAGTTGAGGCTTGATAATTAGTATTATTTGGATTATTCAGACTATTGTCCTCATCTTTATTGTTATCTACACTATTTCTTTGAATTTTTTAGATGAGGCTTGATAATTTGTTTTATTTGGACTATTGTCCTCATCTTTATTGTTATCTACACTATTTCTTTAAAATTTTTGAGATAAGGCTTGATAATTTGTATCATTTAGACTATCGTCCTCATTGTTTTTGTTATCAACACTATTTCTCTGAATTTTTTAGATGAGGCTTGATAATTAGTATTATTTGGATTATTTGAACTATTGTCTTCATCTTTATTGTTATCTACACTATTTTTTTGAATTTTTAAGATAAGGCTTGATAATTCGGATTATTTGGATTATTCAGACTATTGTCCTCATCTTTATTGTTATCTACACTATTTCTTTGAATTTTTAAGATGAGGCTTGATAATTAGTATTATTTGGATTATTCAGACTATTGTCCTCATCTTTATTGTTATCTACAATATTTCTCTGAATTTTTGAGATGAGGCTTGATAATTAGTATTATTTGGACTATTTGGACTATTGTCCTCATCTTTATTGTTATCTACACTATTTCTTTGAATCTTTGAGATGAGGCTTGATAATTAGTATTATTTGGATTATTCGGACTATTGTCCTCATCTTTATTGTTATCTACACCATTTCTCTGAATTTTTGAGATGAGGCTTGATAATTAGTATTATTTGGATTATTCGGACTATTGTTCTCATCTTTATTGTTATCTACACTATTTCTCTGAATTTTTGAGATGAGGCTTGATAATTAGTATTATTTGGACTATTTGGACTATTGTCATCTTTATTGTTATTTACACTATTTCTCTGAATTTTTGAGATGAGGCTTGATAATTAGTATTACTTGGACTATTGTCCTCATCTTTATTGTTATCTGTATAATGTTTCGGCCGATGTGCTCTCCGGCCTTCTTCAGGTATTTTTTTGTCAGACTTGTGAGCCTTTTCAAACTCAAGAATCTTCTTGTCTTAAAATCGGGAGCCATCACAGAATTTAGAACCCAACCCTTTAATTAAGAAATACCTGAAGAAGGCTGGAAGGCACATCAGCCGAAGCATTGTACAGATAACAATAAAGATGAGGACAATAGTCTGAATAATCCAAATAATAAGAATTAGAAACATATGAATTTATTAGAATTAGAAATACTAAATGATAAACATTTCTGTGATTTCTAAATATTTTGAAGACCTTACCTTTGAGATTAGAAGCATCATTAAGAATAAATAATAAGCATTTCTGTGATTTCTAAATATTTTGAAGACCTTACTTTTGGGATTAGAAAGATCATTAAAAATAAATAATAAACATTTCTGTGATTTCTAAATATTTTGAAGACCTTACCTTTGGATTAGAAAGATCATTAAGAATAAATAATAAACATTTTTGTGATTTCTAAATATTTTGAAGACCTTACCTTTGGGATTAGAAAGATCATTAAGAATAAATAATAAACATTTCTGTGATTTCTAAATATTTTGAAGACCTTACCTTTGGATTAGAAAGATCATTAAGAATAAATAATAAACATTTCTGTGATTTCTAAATATTTTGAAGACCTTACCTTTGGGATTAGAAAGATCATTAAGAATAAATAATAAACATTTCTCTGATTTCTAAATATTTTGAAGACCTTACCTTTGGGATAAGAAAGATCATTAAGAATAAATAATAAACATTTCTGTGATTTCTAAATATTTTGAAGACCTTACCTTTGGATTAGAAAGATCATTAAGAATAAATAATAAACATTTCTGTGATTTCTAAATATTTTGAAGACCTTACCTTTGGATTAGAAAGATCATTAAGAATAAATAATAAACATTTCTCTGATTTCTAAATATTTTGAAGACCTTACCTTTGGGATTAGAAAGATCATTAAGAATAAATAATAAACATTTTTGTGATTTCTAAAATATTTTGAAGACCTTACCTTTGGGATTAGAAAGATCATTAAGAATAAATAATAAACATTTCTGTGATTTCTAAATATTTTGAAGACCTTACCTTTGGATTAGAAAGATCATTAAGAATAAATAATAACATTTCTGTGATTCTAAATATTTTGAAGACCTTACCTTTGGGAAAGATCATTAAGAATAAATAATAAACATTTCTGTGATTTCTAAATATTTTGAAGACCTTACCTTTGGATTAGAAAGATCATTAAGAATAAATAATAAACATTTTTGTGATTTCTAAATATTTTGAAGACCTTACCTTTGGGATTAGAAAGATCATTAAGAATAAATAATAAAATTTTTGTGATTTCTAAATATTTTGAAGAAATCATTAAGAATAAATAATAAACATTTTTGTGATTTCTAAATATTTTGAAGGCCTTACCTTAGGGATTAACCTTGCATATGCAAATCTAACAGCTCTTATGGGACAGAGGTCATATTTTACAATGAAATGAGAAAATTATAGGAATATCTGTTAACTCTGTCACTTAGATGAAAACATTTTTTTTTAAAAAGCAAAAAAAAGCAAAAAATGTTTCTCAGAGCTAATTACCCTTGAAGTTAGCTGACCGTAAAGCACACTTGGCTAGTTTTGGGCCAGATACCAAATTTAGGCTTTTTTTCCTTTTCGGTGGGGATTTTACAATATTGGAGCCTGGTTGATCAATAATCTGTCATGTGTGACTTGATAGATGGAGGGTAAAAAAAACAAAACAAAATAGGTACACAATATTTTTACACCTTCAAGTGTGGAGGGGTCATCAATATTTTGTCTCTTATTTCTCCCTCATTGAAACTTTTGGAGACTGGACATGGTCCAGAATGGGGTTGAATAATAATAATAAAAAAAGACAAAAGTGCAGGGTCACAGTGGGGAATGTTGGTCACCATTGGCTGGCTGCTGAATTAATGTTGGCATTAATTTTGTAAATAACATTATATATATATATATATATATATATATACACAGTATCAATGGTTATATATGAAACATAGTGTTTGTGTATGAATGTAATATATATATATATATATATATATATATATATATACACACACACACACACACAGTATCAATGGTTATATATAGTTTTTGTGTATGAATGTTATATATATATATATATACACACACACACACACTCAGACTTAATATATATATATATATATATATATATATATATATATATATTACATATAGTATTAATGATTATATATGAAATATAGTTTAAAGTGCACACACATATATGCACATGTATGTTCTGTATATATGACTTCACCACACACACACACACACACATATATTATATATATATATATATATATATATATGTAAGTCCCATGTACACAACATGCATGTGGATATATATGTGCATTTTATATATATAAGTTTAAACAATATCATACTTTTATAATAAGATCAGCTAATAAACAAATTATTTAAAAAAAGGGGTGAAGGGCCCTCTCGACCGGTGCATTTTCAAAAGTAGATTGTTTAAAAGTCAAAGTAGTTGTATGGCCACTTGCCTCCTGTCACATTAACTATCCAAGAGAATTGTAGTACAAATAAGCAAGTACAAACTTATAAGCATTCTCCTGTGTCAGCCCGCCCATGGGCTCACCAGTGTGGATTGTCCAGCAAAGACCTACTTTGATCAGCTCTGAAAGAATGTGGAGTAAAAATTGAGAAAGTTCACATGCATGTGTTTGAATTAGAGAAAAATGCAAGGAAAAGATGATTTACATTGCCAGTTTTCTCATCTTTCTACTAAAAACTCTCTCTCTCTTTTTCTCTCTTTCTTTCTTTCTCTCTCTCTTTCTCTCTTTCTTTTTTTTTCTCTCTCACTCTTTCTTTTTTCTCTCTTTTTTCTCTCTCACTCTTTCTTTTTTCTCTCTTTTTTTCTCTCTTCTCTCTCTCTCACTTTCTTTTTTCTCTCTCTCTCTCTTTCTTTTTTTCTCTTTCTTTTTTCTTTTTTTCTCTTTCTTTTTTCTTTTTTTCTCTTTCTTTTTTCTTTCTTTCTCTCTCTTTCTCTTTCTTTCTATCTCTCTCTTTCTTTTCTCTCTCTCTCTGCCTCGCTTTCTTTTTTTCTTTCTCTCTCTCTCTCTCTCTCTCTCTCTTTCTTTCTTTTCTCTCTCTGTCTCGCTTTCTTTTTTTTCTTTCTCTTTCTTTTTTCTTTCTCTCTCTCTCTCTCTTTATTTTTTCTCTCTCTTTTTACTTTCTCTCTCTCTCTCTCTTTCTTCTTTCTTTCTTTCTTTCTATCTCTCTCTCTTTCTTTTTTTCTTTCTCTCTCTTTCTTTTTTCTCTCTCTCTCCTTCTCTCTTTCTCTCTCTCTCTCTTTCTTTTCTCTCTCTCTCTATTTCTCTTTCTTTTTTTTTCTCTCTCTCTTTCTTTTTTTCTCTCTCTCTCTTTCTTTTTTCTCTTTTTCTCATAAAAAATGCAGATACACTTAAACTCAGGTCATTGTATCCATTTCCCACAATGTTAACCAATACAACACGCACTGTCATCTTTAGGGTTAATAGAAAAAAAATATCACAGAAAGTTAACAATAATCTTAGAAAATAATCTGCACTGGAAAAAGCCAGATTATCTTGCTGGTTACACTGTCAAAATTATCCATTACGAAACTCAGTAAATATTTACCAGCCGAGTGGATTCTCAAATATGAATTCTTTTTAGTTGTCGAGGACTTGGTGCACTAAGATCTGACAAAGATGGATTTCTTGATAGGTTTTTATTTTTCTTAATAAATGTGTAGCAAGATGGGGATTATCCTGAGGTTTGCGAGAACTACTATTAGAAAAGAGAGGAAGAAGAAATAAGAGATAGTAAAGGTTAAAAAAAAAACAGTGATGAGCACAAAACAGGTTGTTGTGAATTTGACCGGCACGTGACCCCCCGAATGGAGAATTAAATGTCAACCGGAAGTTTTGGGTGTTGAACGGAACCGGAAGTCATGTGGTGACGTGGAACGACAAAGAAAAATACCGGCCTCTTTTTTTTGCTTTTGGATGCGTAGGGTATGGACCTGACCTCTGGTTCCAGTTGTGGGATTGCAGTAATTTAATAGTGTTCTCTCTCTCTTTTTCTTTGCCTTTCCTCCTCTCCGACTCAGCCCATGAGACGAGCCCTGGCAATAAAAGCTAAGCAGCCTGTGACGATATATTTATCGTGTTGTACTGTTTTTATCGACAAGATGACCGCCACGTACTGAACACCCTTTTAGTGCTGTGAATTTGGAGGCACGTTGACAAGACCCGCTATACAACATAAAGCTATTAGAACGTTACGTATATCCGTTTTGGTACGGTGAATATATGGCTACTGCCACGTTATAAAATGAAAGAAAGGAAAAATCAGTAAAATGTAGATAGAAAGGTTAAATTATCAAGTGTAGAAAAAAGAATAGACAAGCAAGGAAGAAAGAATGAAAAAAAAATACTGAAAGAAAGAAGAGAAGAAAGAAAAGAAAAAAACAAAAGAAAGAGGAAATATAGAAAGAAAGAAAAAATGAATTAATACAAGGAAGAAAGAATGAAAAAAAAATACTGAAAGAAAGAAGAGAAGAAAGAAAAAAAACAAAAGAAAGAGGAAATATAGAAAGAAAGAAAAAAATGAATAAATACAAGAAGAGAATGAAAAAAAAATACTGAAAAGAAAGAAGATAAGAAAGAAAAGAAAAAACAAAAGAAAAGGGAAATATAGAAAGAAAGAAAAAAAAATGAATAAATACAAGGAAAAAGAATGAAAAAAATACTGAAAGAAAGAAGAGAAGAAGAAAAAAACAAAAAGAAAGAGGGAAATATAGAAAGAAAGAAAAAAATGAATAAATACAAGGAAGAAAAGAATGAAAAAAAAATACTGAAAGAAAGAAGAGAAGAAGAAAGAAAAAAAACAAAAAATAAGAAAGAGGAAATATAGAAAGAAAGAAAAAAATGAATAAATACAAGAAGAAAGAATAAAAAAAAAATACTGAAAGAAAGAAGAGAAGAAAGAAAGAAAAAACAAAAGAAAGAGGGAAATATAGAAAAGAAAGAAAAAATGAATAAATACAAGGAAGAAAGAATGAAAAAATACTGAAAGAAAGAAGAAAGAAAGAAAAAAACAAAAGAAAAGAGGAAATTATAGAAGAAAAGAAAAATGAATTAATACAAGGAAGAAAGAATGAAAAAAAATACTGAAAGAAAGAAGAGAAGAAAGAAAGAAAAAAACAAAAGAAAGAGGGAAATATAGAAAGAAAGAAAAAAATGAATAAATACAAGGAAGAAAGAATGAAAAAAAAATACTGAAAGAAAGAAGAGAGAAAAGAAAGAAAAAACAAAAGAAAGAGGGAAATATAGAAAGAAAGAAAAAAAATGAATAAATACAAGGAAGAAAGAAATGAAAAAAAATACTGAAAAGAAAGAAGAAAGAAAGAAAAAACAAAAAGAAAGAGGGAAAATATAGAAAGAAAGAAAAAATGAATTAATACAAGGAAGAAAGAATGAAAAAAAAATACTGAAAGAAAGAAGAGAAGAAAGAAAAAAACAAAAGAAAGAGGGAAATATAGAAAGAAAGAAAAAAATGAATAAATACAAGAAGAAAGAATGAAAAAAAATACTGAAAGAAAAGAAGAGAAGAAAGAAAAAACCAAAAGAAAGAGGGAAATATAGAAAGAAAAAAAAAAATGAATTAATACAAGGAAGAAAGAATGAAAAAAAAAATACTGAAAGAAAGAGAGAGAAAGAAAGAAAGAAAAAAAGAAAGAGGTAAATATAGAAAGAAAGAAAAAAAATGAATAAATACAAGGAAGAAAGAATGAAAAAAAAAATACTGAAAGAAAGAAGAGAAGAAAGAAAGACAAAACAAAATGTTACGTACTGAGGTTTTCACGTTACCAAATCAGCATAATGTTGTATACCCTTTCTTACTTCTTTATTTCTTACTTCTAGTCGTCTATTCTTCTGGCCGGCTTTGCTATTCTGATCGTCTAACATCTTGGTCTGGTCTCTTCTAAAGTCTGGACCTTCTTGCTATGTTCCTGCTGGCTGGTCGTCCTGGATTCATTTCTTAGTCTTGTTAACAAGACATTCATCAACCACAAGAACATTTTACTTATACAAACTTTTATTTCCTTAACTATACATTTCACGTAACTAAATATCTGACTAACATAGCGCGCGCGAGTTCCAGCAAGAGGCAGAGCACAAAATGGCCGACTGCTCTGCCTGACGTCCAACTGCAAACTGGGGACTCTGAAAAACGTCCCACGTGACTTCACATATTTGGCGGGCTTCTGTAATTTTCCATAGAAGGACCCGGCCATGGTATGAAAGGGGTCATCCCCTCAGAATTACAGGGGATTGACAATAATCTTATGCAACCGCATAGATTATGTAACAAAAAGAAAGAGGGAAATATAGAAAGAAAGAAAAAAATGAATTAATACAAGGAAGAAAGAATGAAAAATACTGAAAGAAAGAAGAAATGAATGAGTGAAAGCTAGAAATGAAGAGTAAATTATTAACTGAAGGAAAGAAAAAAGAAAGAAAGAAAAAAAAAAGAAAGAGGAAATATAGAAGAAGAAAAAATGAATTAATACAAGGAAGAAAGAATGAAAAATACTGAAAGAAAAGAACAAATGAATGAGTGAAAGCTAGAAATAGAGTAAATTATTAACTGAAGGAAAGAAAGAAAGAAAGAAAGAAAAAACAAAAGAAAGAGGGAAATATAGAAAGAAAGAAAAAATGAATTAATACAAGGAAGAAAGAATGAAAAAAAATACTGAAAGAAAGAAGAGAAGAAAGAAAGAACAAATGAATGAGTGAAAGCTAGAAATAGAGTAAATTATTAACTGAAGGAAGGAAAGAAAGAAAGAATAAATAGTATCAGAATGAAGAAATACTCTAAGAAAGAAAGAAAGTAAAAAAATAAAAAGAAAGATTAATGCAAGGAAGAAAGAATGAAAACTACTGAAGAAAAAAGAAAAAATTAACTAATAAATGAAAGCTGAAAGAATGAATTAATGTCAGGAAAAAAGAATGAAAAATATTCTAAGAAAGAAAAGAAGAAAGAAAATACTTAAGAAAGAGTGAAAGAATGAAAGAAACATATAGTAGATTATTAAATGAAAGATAGAACGAATGAATTTATGCAAGGAAGAAAAAATGAAAAATATTGAAATAAATAAAAGGATGAATTAATAAATGAATGATAGAAAGAAAGAAAGAAAAAGTTTATGCAAGGAAGAATGAATGAAAATCTACTGAAAGAAAAAACAAAAGAAAATATGAAATATAGAAAGAAAGAAAGAAAAAAGTTTATGCAAGGAAGAATGAATGAAAATCTACTGAAAGAAAAAACAAAAGAAAATATGAAATATAGAAGAAAGAAAGAAAAAAGTTTATGCAACGAAGATTGAATGAAATCTACTGAAAGAAAAACAAAAGAAAATATGAAATATAGAAAGAAAGAAAGAAAAAGTTTATGCAACGAAGATTGAATGAAAATCTACTGAAAGAAAAAACAAAAGAAAATATGAAATATAGAAAGAAAGAAAGAAAAAGTTTATGCAACGAAGATTGAATGAAAATCTACTGAAAGAAAAAAAGAAAATATGAAATATAGAAAGAAAGATAGAAAAAGTTTATGCAACGAAGATTGAATGAAAATCTACTGAAAGAAAAACAAAAGAAAATATGAAATATAGAAAGAAAGAAATTGATGCAAGAAAGAAAGAAACAATGAAAGACAGACAGAAATAAACAAGAGTGAATGAATTAACGAATGAATGAAAGAAAGAATAAGTTTATGCAAGGAAGAAAAAATAAAAAGTTTTTTTTCCATCAAATGTTTGTAGTCGAAGCGGTATCACTTGAAACAAAAAAAACAACCATCTTAGGGCGTTTTTCCCGAAAACCCAACCCTAACCCTAACCTAAACCCTAACTCTAACCCTAAACCCCCCTAGTTAAAATTAACAGTTTTATTACAAAATTAGTGGGTTTTGTTTTTTCTGGGTCACCCTGTATACAAAGAGTAAATTAATGAATGAAAGAAAGAATAAGTTTATGCAAGGAAGAAAAAATAAAAAGTTTTTTTTTTCCATCAAATGTTCCTCCCTTTTTGTTTTTTCATAATGAAAATTATTTTTGTCTCGATCTTCCATTTTTTTGGTTTCTTTAGACAAATTTATTATTACTCCAAATTTTGACTAACAATTTTTTTTCATCTTAAAAAGTTTTGGTAATATTCGCGGAGTTCCGTCCCAGCCTCCTGCCTCAAAAAATGCTAGCCGGTGGCTGCTGAAAAAAAAAAAAACCACCAGCTATGATTGAAGTCTGTAGTCGAAGCGGTATCACTTGAAACAAAAAACAACCAGCTTAGGGCGTTTTTCCCGAAAACCCAACCCCAACCCTAACTCTAACCCTAAACTCCTCTAGTTAGAATTAACAGTTTTATTACAAAATTAGTGGGTTCTGTTTTATCTGGGTTACCCTGTATACAGGGTGACCCAGAAAAAACTGCCAAATTATTTATTTTCCCATTAAACTAACCCTAAACCCCAACCCCAACCCTAACCTTAACCCTAGTTTTTTTTTTCAAGTGACACCGCTTTGACTACGGACTTCAATCGTAGCCAGTGTTTCTTTCAACAGCCACCGGCTAGCGGTTTTTAAAGTAGAGACAGAACTCCGCGAAATATACCCAAAGTTTTGATAAAAAGCAACTTAGAAAATCTGGAAATACTAAAATTATTATTATCAACAACAGGTCCACATATATATGTGTGTTCTCTACTGACTGACAATCAGTCTAGGTGAAGTCTTGTGTCGCGTCCTGCTTGTGGTGGAGGGGTTGGGTAAATACATATACAAAACAATGAATTCTTCAAAAGAAGGAAGCAGTTGAGGAATTACTTGTAGGCATCCTTCAGTCTACGAGAGATGATACAGTAGTTGTAGAATAATCACACTAAGTTCCAATTACCATCGAATTGGTAAGACAAGGGACAAGTATTAGGTTGTGGAAAGTGGATCCACTTTTCATCACAAGTGACTATTCGGTCAAGAAAGGGGTCATTGGTGTTACGCAAACTGAGCATTGAGCACACTTCAAACCGCCTAAGTTTTTGGTGCTCATTGAGCTCATGAGGAACCCATTTATCGAGCCTTTTCACCTTTCCAATACTCTGTAAATGGCGGAAAACTGTTGCAATGCTGACACCAAGTGTCTGAAACATTTCTCTGACACTTTGTTGTGGATTTTGCTCAACAACTGTCTGCAATTGTCCATTGTCAAGACTGCATGTCCATCCTCTACCTTCTTCATTTTCAAGACTCTCATCTCCACTGCGGAATTTCTGGAACCACCTTCATACAGTCCGATCACTTGTGGATTCATCTCCCTATGCTTTGTTGATATTGGCAGCAGTTTCGGAGGCATTGTGCCCAAGCTTGAACTCCTGCAACATAAGAAGGCGAAGGTAATGTTTAGGCATGTTCATCTTTGAAGGCTCCTATTTTTCAAAAATACTTTCTATCTGAAAATAAATTAAATTTTATTTTTGAGCACACATTAATTATTATATATGCAAAAATTCACCTGAAATAAACAACAAATTCTATGTTAAAATGACATTTCAAAACCGAGCACGTCAATCGGCCATTATTTTTGTAACAACCTAATAGTCATAAATGAATACAAATCTAATCTTGTCACAATACCACTGCAGAATGCAAGAGTATTTATGAAACCTCATAACATCATAGAAACCAAGCAGCCAATCAGGACTCAAGGAATGGAATCACCCAAATGCATGAATGGACTATTCTTGACTTCTGTAAACCAACAGTACACTAACTCACTTCAACAGAGAGTACTAGAGAGAGAGAGACAGATATAGAGATAGTCCAAATTCATGAATGGACTATTCTTGATTTCCATAAATACCAGCTGTCTTGGGCACTGGTTCAGTTGTGCTTAGCTAGTTGCTGTTGTTCAAACCAACAGTACACTAACTCACTTCAACAGAGAATACTAGAGAGAGAGAGAGAGAGACAGATATAGAGATAGTCTAAATACATGAATGGACTATTCTGGATTTCCATAAATACCAACTCTCTTGGGCACTGGTTCAGTTGTGCTTAGCTAGTTGCTGTTGTTCAAACCAACAGTACACTAACTCACTTCAACAGAGAGTACTAGAGAGAGAGAGAGAGACAGATATAGAGATAGTCTAAATACATGAATGGACTATTCTGGATTTCCATAAATACCAACTGTCTTGGGCACTAGTTCAGTTGTGCTTAGCCAGTTGCTC
Source organism: Doryteuthis pealeii (assembly GCA_023376005.1). NCBI lineage: Eukaryota > Metazoa > Mollusca > Cephalopoda > Myopsida > Loliginidae > Doryteuthis > Doryteuthis pealeii. The sequence continues at coordinate 38,435,607 of CM042181.1, read as the reverse complement.
TTGTGCAAACCAACAGTACACTAACTCACTTCAACAGAGAGTTCTAGAGAGAGAGACAGATATAGAGATAGTCCAAATACATGAATGGACTATTCTTGATTTCCATAAATACCAACTGTCTTGGTCACTGGTTCAGTTGTGCTTAGCCAGTTACTGTTGTTCAAACCAACAGTAGACTGACTGACTTCAATAGTAGTGACCAATTTTTTTTTTTTTTTTTTTCCAAATAAGTACCATTCCTTGTTTAATGGCTGAGCAGACTGGAGCATCGTTGTAGATTTGGAATGTTGTTTTTTACCTTTCCAGCTGAGATAACATTAACTGCCCAGCATCCGGATGTTGTGGTCTGGTCGGTTAATTCAAAAAAGAGTTTGTGTCATTAAGTTAATGGTTATTTTTGATGGAACCATCAATGTAAGCTGTAAAAGATCTGCAAGGGCATAAAATGTGGACTACCAATATATTTCCTACCGAAGTTGGATGCCAAGGTTGTATTTCTTAATCGACTTTTTCCATCTCTCTCTCTCTCTCTCTCCATCTCTCTCACCATCTCTCTCTCTCTCTCACCATCTCTCTCTTTCTCCATCTCTCTCTTCTCCATCTCTCTCTCTCTCTCTCTCTCTCTCTCTCTCTCCATCTCTCTCTCTCTCTCTCTCCACCTCTCTCTCCATCTCTCTCCATCTCTCTCTCCATCTCTCTCTCTCTCTCTCCAGACAAAACAAAAAATATTTACTTCCTCAGAGGCAATAAAAAGATCCACTAAATATTCTTGCAAAATATCTTTCCTTTATTGTGACTAAAACATTACTTTTAAAATCCACTATCTTGTCCTAATAAAAAAATTTTTAACATCATATATAATCAATTTAAAGGGCAGGGCTGGTTATTGCCCAGTGCCTGAGCGCCCCCTTGAGGGGAATGCCGACGGGATCGACGCAATTTTCACCTGCCACCCCATGAGTCTCGGCTTGTGGGTGGTCCCACATAAATAGGGCCTTTGTGCCTGACCCGTACAAGTGGGTACGTGGAAAATATCATATAAAAAGAGGTGATCAGACCTTCAATAAGTTCAGTTTGTCACTAGTGTAATATCTATAACACTTTAAGATTACTTCCCTTTGTTTGGCACACCAATCCTTGGATAATAAATATGGCGTCTTAACATTTATCACATATTCTGAGTGTACTCTGTTTAATGTTTTTAACAACTATCAGAAAAAATCAAGCCCTAGCACCTATATGATTTTCCCAACCCTATTGCCCTTTATGGCAAGCCCCAACCCCTTTTTATCATATGGATGCTAGAAGGCGGTGGCTGCAGGTCTACATGTCCTGGGAATGACGTTAAACTCTATCTGATGGTGAGGTTCCAGTTTTGGAGGTTTGAGGAATGTGGAGCACCCCTTCATCAGCATTGCTCCCTGGTCCACTCTGACTGGGAGTGGTAGTACCTGTTAGGGTTCCATCTATTAGGTTAAATAGAAAACATGAGTTGATAAACAAAAATTGTATTATCCATCAAGAATGATTTATTTTCAAAACTTTATCGGCATTAAATGACCCACTGAGGTTGATATGCCATAAAACAAAAACAAACAAACCAAAGGCTTGCGAATCATAGGGTATTGCTAGAGCGCCCTGGGCTAATGGTCAGGAAGCGCCGGTGGTGTGCTGGTTAGTCATAGGAAATGGAAATTGCCAGTCTAAATTCTAAATCGACCTTTTCTATATCTGACTAAGTTCAGTTTGTCACTAGTATAATATTATAATAATAGTATAATATATTATTTATAATAATAATATTATAAAATAGTATAATATTTAATAAGATATAAGTGGTGTTAAATGCCCACTCTTATTTATAGACTCAGCAATAATCATGTGACCATATTCTTGCCAATCTCTCTCTTT
>CM042181.1:38398773-38433596 GCA_023376005.1 Doryteuthis pealeii | reverse complement strand
AATAGAGATAGTCCAAATACATGAATGGACTATTCTGATTTCCATAAATACCAACTGTCTTGGGCACTGGTTCAGTTGTGCTTAGCCAGTTGCTGTTGTTCAAACCAACAGTACACTAACTCACTTCAACAGAGAGTACTAGAGAGAGAGACAGATATAGAGATAGTCTAAATACATGAATGGACTATTCTTGGATTTCCATAAATACCAACTGTCTTGGGCACTGTTTCAGTTGTGCTTAGCCAGTTGTTTTGTTCAAACAACAGTACACTAACTCACTTCAACAGAGAGTACTAGAGAGAGAGACAGATATAGAGATAGTCCAAATACATGAATGGACTATTCTTGATTTCCATAAATACCAGCTGTCTTGGGCACTGGTTCAGTTGTGCTTAGCCAGTTACTGTTGTTCAAACCAACAGTAGACTGACTGACTTCAATAGTAGTGACCAATTTTTTTTTTTTTTTTTTTCCAAATAAGTACCATTCCTTGTTTAATGGCTGAGCAGACTGGAGCATCATTGTAGATTTGGAATGTTGTTTTTTACCTTTCCAGCTGAGATAACATTAACTGCCCAGCATCCGGATGTTGTGGTCTGGTCGGTTAATTCAAAAAAGAGTTTGTGTCATTAAGTTAATGGTTATTTTTGATGGAACCATCAATGTAAGCTGTAAAAGATCTGCAAGGGCATAAAATGTGGACTACCAATATATTTCCTACCGAAGTTGGATGCCAAGGTTGTATTTCTTAATCGACTTTTTCTTCTCTCTCTCTCTCCATCTCTCTCTCCCCATCTCTCTCATCTCTCTCTCTCTCTCTCTCTCTCTCCATCCATCTCTCTCTCTCTCTCTCCTCTTTCTCCCTCTCTCTCTCTCCCATCTCTCTCTCTCTTCTCTCTCTCTCTCCTCTCTCTCCATCCATCTCTCCCATCTCTCTCTATCTCTCTCTCTCCATCTCTCTCTCCAGACAAAACAAAAAATATTTACTTCCTCAGAGGCAATAAAAAGATCCACTAAATATTCTTTGCAAAATATCTTTCCTTTATTGTGACTAAAACATTACTTTTAAAATCCACTATCTTGTCCTAATAAAAAATTTTTTAACATCATATATATATCAATTTAAAGGGGCAGGGCTGGGTTTATTGCCCAGTGCCTGAGGCGCCCCCTTGAGGGGGAATGCCGACGGGATCGACGCAATTTTTCACCTGCCACCCCATGAGTCTCGGCTTGTGGGTGGTCCCACATAAATAGGGCCTTTGTGCCTGACCCGTACAAGTGGGGTACGTGGAAAATATCATATAAAAAGAGGTGATCAGACCTTCAATAAGTTCAGTTTGTCACTAGTGTAATATTATAACACTTTAAGAGTTACTTCCCTTTGTTTGGGCACACCAATCCCTTGGATAATAAATATGGCGTCTTAACTTTTATCACATATTCTTGTTGCATACAGACGTGTACTCTGTTGATGTATATCTATGGTCTGGTGTTATATCTTAAAATAACACTACTTAAGCTCGCTGCTAGCCTTCTATCCTATCTTCTATGATTCATCCTTCAACTAGCCCCCCTAGCACCTATATGGCATGGCAAGGAGTGCTAGAAGGCGGTGGCTGAGGTCTACATGTCCTGGGAATGACGTTAAACTCTATCTGATGGTGAGGTTCCAGTTTTGGAGGTTTGAGGAATGTGGAGCACCCCTTCATCAGCATTGCTCCCTGTCCACTCTGACTGGGAGTGGTAGTACCTGTTAGGGTTCCATCTATGGGTTAAATAGAAAAACATGAGTTGATAAACAAAATTGTATTATCCATCAAGAATTGATTTATTTCAAAACTTTATCGGCATTAAATGACCCACTGAGGTTGATATGCCATAAAACAAAACAAACAAACCAAAGCTTGCGATATCATAGGGTATTGCTAGAGCGCCCTGGGCTAATGGTCAGGAAGCGCGGTGGTGTGCTGGTTAGTCATAGGAAATGGAATTGCCAGTCTAAATTTCTAAATCTAAATTTCTAAAATTTCTAAATATATATATATATATATATATATTGTTGACTTTTCTTGATATAAGGCGTGTGTTAAATGCCCACTCTTATTTATAGACTCATCGATAATTATGTGACCATATTCTTGGCCAATCACTGGCAGTACTCTGCTGCTGATACTGTTATTTATACCGGCTGTTCTGGTCTTACCTATGCATAAATTGTCTATTTGTCAACATGTGAGGCCGAATTTGTTAGTCTCGCCTTAATTGGGCAAGAAGCCCCTTTATTTACGGACATTACTTATAAGTGTCGTGAAACCAGTGATCGTTAATAACCCTGTAACTATTTATTGTGATAATCAGTCGAGCATACTACTGGCAAAAAAACCCCATCATACACCAGAGATCAAAACATATTGATATAAAATATCAATTTATAAGGAATGAAATTAAAAAGGGGTCTATACTCTTACACTGCCCTGTCGGCTGGGGCGTTAGAATGCACTGACTGCACCTCTGCAGAGAGGTAAGACTCCCCCAATGGGGCCACCTGTTGGCCATGGGTGGCGACCTGTGATGCTTAAGGATAGAGCCTAGGTGGATGAGCAGTTCATGACATGCAATACTCCACTTTGGCCCTATCTTGGGCGGTCGGAGAGGCCCCCTCCGATCAATCGGCAGGTCACGTCAAGCCTAGCACCTATATGATTTTCCCAACCCTATTGCCCTTATAGCAAGCCCCAACCCCTTTTTATCATATGGGTGCTAGAAGGCGGTGGCTGCGGGTCTACATGTCCTGGGAATGACGTTAAACTCTATCTGATGGTGAGGTTCCAGCTTTGGAGGTTTGGGGAATGTGGAATTTTATGTATATAAAAAACCCAGATATATATCAAGAGGCTCCAAGATCTGCAAGAGTGTAGAATATGGACTACCAATATATTTATCTACCAACCCCTCTGCACGAGCAGGATGTGACACAAGGTCAATTTCTTTGTATATCTGACTAAGTTCAGCTTGTCACTAGTGTTATATTAAAACCCTTCAAGAGTTACTGCCCTTTGTTTGGGCACCAGACCCTTGGACAATAAATATGGCGTCTTAACCCGTAACACATATTATGAGTGTACTTTATTTAATTTAAATATACTAGCAAAATAAAAAAAATCCTCCAGGCGATGTAAAAATAGATTTTTGAAACATATTGCCTGAGGGGTGGGAGTAAAAAATTCAATGTCAGCGAGTTTGTACCCTAAGTAAGTAAAATCATTAAATTCATTAAAGGATTAAAAATAAAACAATTTGAAATGTAAACTTTAAATATGTATTAAAATAAAACAAACTATATATAGATATATAATACCAGTTATGTATTTATTAAAACTTGTTTTAAAAAACAATAAAGACTGTCTAATGTTGCATGCTCAAATTTTGAGTGTATTTATTCTATGTTATGATGATTTTGGGTAATGTGACGTAAACAGTGATGTAGTTTTTGTTACAGACAAAAACCGGAAGCGAATCTCCATTATTAATAGATTAACAACTATCAGGAAAAAAAACAGATATATATCAAGAGGCTCCAAGATCTGCAAGAGTGTAGAATGTGGACTACCAATATATTTATCTACCAACCCCTCTCACAAGCAGGATGTGACACAAGGTCAATTTCTTAAGCGGGGTTTAACAGGTTTGAATTCAGAGTTTTCCTTCTCCTAGACTGGTTACCTAGCCATGGTTAAAGAGCCGGGTCTGCCCTGCTATTTGCTCATAGCTGGAGGGAGAATTGGATTCAGACCTTTCCAAGGTTATTAGCATCATGTGAAATGCAAACCAGCTTCGTCGAGGAATTGAACTCGGGTCGACGAGTCCATTTCCTCAACTCTAACCATTAACACACGTGCCTCCAATATATATCTCACTGAAGTTGGATGCCGAGGTTTTATTTTTATTTATTTATTCATTAAAGATGTCTCTATGAAAATCTGAGTTAGATTTGTCTCAAATTTTATTAGGGTATTTAAAATCCTGCAATGTATCTCATATATCACTAAGAAATAAATGTTTACATTATATAAGGTGGGATTAATTTGCATACTGGTTTTAACAAAACCAGGTTTAATAAATAATTACTTGGTGTTATTGATCTAAAATATTATTGTTTTATTATCAAACATATTAAAATCAATCTTAAATGATTTCATATTGAAACCAAATGACAAAAAAAATTAACATTACAACAAAGAAAGTGGAGATTGTGTCCGACCATACAGTTACGAGCTGACTTGCATTGCTTCGTGTCAAGCCACAATTGTCCCTGCTACTTATAGTAGTCGTCGGCGCATTCCATTTATGTACATGTTATATCACAGTTATGTTCTCAGTTGTTATAAAATAATCAATTTTATCTTAATTAGCATTTTATTTATTAACCTTAACAATGTCTCTATAAAGGTTTAGCTGAGATTGTAGTCTCGTCGGTTAATTAAAAAAGAATTTATATATTATGAAAAGTTTAATGTTTACTTTTGGGGGAAGATATTGACTGGACCAATCGATGTAAACTTGAAAAGATCTGCAAGAACATAAAATGTGGACTACCAATATATTTCCGAAGATGGATGCTGAGGTTTTATTGCTAAATCGACCTCTGCAAATCCAACGGAGCTCAGCTTGTCACCAACAGAAAAAACAGATATAAATCAAGAGGCTCTAAGATTTGGTAGAAGTGGCCTCGCATGGATTTGGTATTCCAACATTGTGATATAAAACCAACAAAGGCTTGCGATATCATAGGGTATTGCTAGAGTGCCCTGGGCTAATGGTCAGGAAGCGTGGTGGTGTACTGGTTAGAGTCATAGGAAATGGAATTGCCAGTCTGAGTTCAATTCCTGGACGAAGCCATAGTTCACATAGTGCTAATACCCTTGGGAAAGGTATGAATCCAACTATTCTCCCTCCAGCTATGGGTAAATAGTAGGATAGACTTGGCTTTTTAACCTGGTTAGGCAACCAGTCTAGGAGAAGGAAAAACTCTGAATTCAAAAACTGGTCACTACTAGAATAGGCTCAGGCCTACTTAGTGATCTATTTCAATTTAAAAAAAAAATTATGATACTTTGGCCATGAAAACCATTTCTGTCCGTTGATAGGGGGCCTAGAATATAATATGGTTACTGTAACCCTTAGAGATGGGTAAGAACTAAAGAGGGGTATCTTGGATAGTTATTTACTGAGTTTTACTTATTTGTGGTACAAGGCTGGATGTATAGGGGGCACCCAGTGAGACTCAATCTCACTAGTAATGGCTTGATAGTGTAACTTTCTAACCATTACATGATGTGAGGTGCTTAGTTAATTACTAAGCTCCGCTTATTTGTGGCACAAGAAGGTTCCCGAGTCCGACAAGAAAGACCTGAAGAAGGCCCTAGGGCACATCGGCTGAAATGTTCTACAGATAACAATGAAGATGAGGACAATAATCTGAATAATACTATTGAAGTCAGTTAGTCTACTGTTGGTTTGAATAACAGCAACTAGCTAAGTACAACTGAAGTAGTGTCCAAGACAGTTGATATTTATAGAAATCAAGGATAGTCCATTCATGCATTTGGGTGATTCCATTCCCTGAGTTCTGATTGGCTGCTTGGTTTCTATGATATTGTGGAGTTTTATAAATACCCTGTCATTCTGCAGTGGAATTGCGACAGGACGGGATTGTATTAAGTTACAACCGCTTGTTGCCGTGTCTTACCAATTCAACGGTAATTGGAACTTAGCTTGATGATTCTTCAAATACAAATAATACTAATATTTGCGTGCTTAAACGAGGTTTTTATAAATTAAGTTTCAGATGATTATAAATGAATCTGTAAATCTTTTTATCTGCAATCATGAAAAAGTAATACTAATATTTGCTTGAGTTTTTAGGTACATGCCTTTTTTTTATAAAAATAGCTAAACTGTAGCATTATCTGTAAAATCTAGTGTGATCTTTCCTGCTGGTCAGTGCGGAATCAAACAGCATTAAAATGATTAGAAGACAGATCTATCCAAAGATAAGTAAATGGTTTATCAGGGGAGTAGGGGGTGGGGGTGGTTGTCAACCCAAATATTAGCTAAGTAGACATTGAACAAATGACAGGTCTCTTTTTGTAGATATGAAAAATGCTCTGGTTTCATCTGTCATTTTAGACCAGACACTTTTATTAGCAGGGAAGAAAATTGTTAGCTTTTTCTCAAGATCTATCTACATCAACCTACAAGAAGATAAACTCTTAGCTTATATGTGTATATATATATAATGTGTATATATATATATATATATCTCTTATATAAATGGAGATTGTGGGTTTGTCTGTCTGTAACCGAAACTATATTACTATACAAGTCACAATTCCCATAGTTATTTACACCACAATCTCCATGATTTTATTTTTTATTTAAACCTCAATTATTAGTAAAATTGTTTTACATTATTAAGACTGTTGACCATATCTACATACTAATAACATGCAATTGTATTTATATATACAACAAAATAGCGGATTACAATGTGAATGGGAAAGGCTAATTTGCATATTGATCTTTAATATTTGATTTTAATAAATATATGCTTAGTATTATTGATTTCTAATTGTTTGGTTTTTATCTTTTTGAATATGAGCAAAAATCTCGGGGATAAATCTTAAAAGAAATCCATTAACAAGAAGAAATAACTAATTTTAATCTTTACTTCCTATTTTAACTAAATAGTTAAATTAGGAAAATTTACCAATGAAAGATGGGAGTAAGGAAAATGATGTAAGAGTTAGTTTCAAAGTTGTTCTATTTTCGATTATACCCCCTCCGTTTCAAATATTTTTATCTGAATTCTTATTCAGTTTCATTAGCCTTTCTAATTTAGCATGATATTTTATTATATTAAAACTTAGATACTTGCACCCGGAGGGTGCATATATTTGCTCGTATATATTATATATATATAGGTGGGTATGTGTATATATGGGTGTGTGTATGTATATATATGGGTGTGTGTATGTATGCATATGTATTTGTGTGTATGTATGTATATATGTCTGTGTGCATGTATGTATGCATATATATGTATCTGTGTATATATATGTGTGTGTGTGTGTGTGTAAATATATATGTATCTATATATGTATGTATGTGTATATATGTATGTGTGTGAGTATATATATCTGTGTGTGCATGTGCCTGTGTTTTTATATATATATATATATATATGTGTGTTTGTGTGTATATATATATATGTATGTGTGTTTGTTTTATGTATATGTGTGTTTTTATATGTGTGTATGTGTGTATTTGTGTATGTATAATATGTGTATGTGTGTATTTGTGTATGTATAATATATGTGTATGTGTGTATTTGTGTATGTATAATATATGTGTATGTGTGTATTTGTGTGTGTATAATATATGTATCTGTATGTATTTGTGTGTGTATATATATATATGTCAGAATATGTTTTTTTGACACATTGACTCCTATATAATGGTCACATAGTGCCAAACAAGGATTCTCATAGTCTTCAATCTCATCTCCAAAGTTCAGATTCAGAATATGGTTTTATGGCACATTGACTCCTCTATAATGGTCACGTAGTACCTAACAAGGATTTTAAAGTACATTCTTATAGTCTTCAACCCTATCTCCAAGGTTCTTGAATGTGATTTTATGGCACATTAACTCCTATATAATGGTCACATAGTCTCAATAAAAATCTTCTGTATTGTTTTGAACACTCTTTTATTTGATAGTAAAACTACACAAGGGAGGTAATCACATAACTCAGTTTAGCTTGCTTGATTTACAATTTATAACTATGAATTAACTTTCCTTGACCAAATTAGGTTGAAAGAAGAAAAATCTTTTGCAATTTTCTTTCTTTTCTGGAAATTGAATCTTTTCTTTGTGTCATCGACACAAGACATTATCAAAATGTTCTGACTGATCTGTTTTATGGCGTTGTGTTGTCCGTGTTTAAGATAATCGGAGGAGGAGGAATCATTTGAAGAGAGGATTGTCTATAGTTTCAAAGGGATAGAAAATGAAAAAGAAAAGAAAGAAAGAAGGAATGAAATGTAAGAGTAAAAGAAAAAAAGAAAGAAAGTTTGGACCAAGTAACCAATAGGCACCCCAGCTGGGATCTGTTTTAAAAAGAGTAAAAGGAAAGAAAAAAAGAAAGAAAGAAGGAATGAAATGCAAGAGTAAAAGGGAAAAAAAAAAAGAAAGTTTGACCAAGTAACCAATAGGCCCCAGCTGGGATCTGTTTTAAAAAGAGTAAAAGGAAAGAAAGAAAGAAGGAATGAAATGTAAGAGTAAAAGGAAAGAAAAAAAAAGTTTGGACAAGTAACCAATAGGCACCCCAGCTGGGATCTGTTTTAAAAAGAGTAAAAGGAAAGAAGAAAGAAAGAAGGAATGAAATGCAAGAGTAAAAGGGGAAAAAAAAAAGAAAGTTTGGACCAAGTAACCAATAGGCACCCCAGCTGGGATCTGTTTTAAAAAGAGTAAAAGGAAAGAAAGAAAGAAAGAAGGAATGAAATGCAAGAGTAAAAGGGGAAAAAAAAAAAGAAAGTTTGGACCAAGTAACCAATAGGCACCCCAGCTGGGATCTGTTTTAAAAAGAGTAAAAGGAAAGAAAGAAAGAAGGAATGAAATGTAAGAGTAAAAGGAAAGAAAAAAAAGTTTGGACCAAGTAATAGGCACCCCAGCTGGGATCTGTTTTAAAAAGAGTAAAGGAAAGAAAGAAAGAAAGAAGGAATGAAATGCAAGAGTAAAAGGGGGAAAAAAAAAGAAAAGTTTGGACCAAGTAACCAATAGGCACCCCAGCTGGGATCTGTTTTAAAAAGAGTAAAAGGAAAGAAAGAAAGAAGGAATGAAATGTAAGAGTAACAGGAAAGAAAGAAAGAAAGAAAGAATGAATAAAATGTAAGAGTAAAAAGAAAGAAGGAATGAATGAAATGTAAGAGTAAAAAGAAAGAAGGAATGAATGAAATGTAAGAGTAAAAAGAAAGAAGGAATGAATGAAATGTAAGAGTAAAAAGAAGGAATGAAAGAAATGTAAGAGTAAAAGGAAAGAAAAAAGGAATGAAAGAAAGAAGGAATGAAATGTAAGAGTAAAAGGAAAAAAAGAAAGAAATAGATAAAGAAGGAATAAAATGCAATAGTAAAAGGAAAGAAAAAAGGAATGAAATGTAAAAGGGAAAAAGAATGAAAGAAGGAATGAATGAAAAATTAGAGTAAAAGTAAAAAGTAAAAGAAAGCTTAGGGTAAAAGGAAAGGAAGAATGAATGAAATCTCATAATGAATGAATGAAACAAAGAATGAATGAATGATTAGAGTAAAAGGAAAAAAGAAAGAATGAAAGAAATATCAGAATAAAAAGAAAGAAATAATAAATGAATGAAATATTAAAGGAAAGAATGAATTAATGAAAGATTAGAATAAAAGAAAAGAGAGGCATAATTATTTTTTTCATTTTTTAAATTTTAATTATACTCAATCTGTCTACAGAAGCCTTTGAAAAAGGGTGGAGGCCAACTGAAATATTAGATATAATAAAGAAGATCAAAAGCAATACAACGTTCATCCTTTAGAATTTTTTCCCTCTTATATTTTCCAATGCTTCTAATATAACCAAAAATGTTCCAATTGCAATACACACACATATACACATAAACTCAACATCAAGTATATGTATATATATATATATATATATATGTATATATATTTGGAGGATATGTGCTTAATTGAAGTCATACCTAATTCTGAAAATTAATTAGTTAATAATTAATGAATTTAGGTGGGCATATATGTTCAAATGTAAGGCTAAACAAATCAAGAAAATGGATTCATGGATTGAATAGATTGAATGGATTCAATGGATTAAAAATGAATTCAGGGATTGACATTTTCTTGATTTGTTTAGCCTTACATTTGAACATATATGCCTGCCTAAATTCATTAATTATTAACTAATTAATTTTCAAAATTAGGTATGACTTCAATTAAGCACATATCCTCCAAAAATTGTCGGCTAAAAAAGCCATATCAAATAAACACATTGTTTGTTTACTTACTCTCATATATATATATATATATATATATTAAGGAGAAATGTTGTTGTTGTTGACATAAATAGGACAGGAGGGAACAGAGGATCAGTAAATGGTTTTATAGCCCTACCCTAAAAACAAGGGTCCTAACCCCAGTAATATAATCATAAAAAAGGGTGGAGGCTATACCAAATATTGGATAAAATAAAGAAGGTTGAAAGCAATACAATGTTCATCTTTTAGAATCATCTTTATGTTCTTATATTTTCCAATGCTTCTAATGTAACCAAAAACGGTCCCAATAACAATATATATATATATATGTCTACAATTAGATTCAAAATCTATTATTTAAAAGGTTTTTTCTTATTAGCACGGACCATTTATTTATATATATATTATATATATATATATATATATATATATATATATAAGGAGAGATTCACTGTATTGAATATTAAAGCATGTCTACTGTTACATACCAGTAAGCAGAGAAAGATTATGTAGACCCAATCTATGTCTATAATTGCAGATTGATTCAAATCTATTATTTAAAAGGTTTTTTCTTATCCAGGAATTTAATTATAATTAACTTTTCTTGTAGACAAAGGTAGCATGGATCATTTATATATATATATATATTTAAAGGAGAGATTCACTGTATTGAATATTAAAGCATGTATACTGTTACATACCAGTAAGCAGAGAAAGAATTATGGGATATGTATGAGATATTTTTGTTAGTTTACATTGTCAATATGTTAATTCTTTGCTTGTTGAGATTGTTATTGGTTGTCCAGGATTCTGGTACCATCTGGTGTATTGGATGTCTAAGATAAGCGACAACAATACCGTTTGTCCTCTAATCTCATCTCATGACTATTTCTCATTTGCACAAGGAACCCATCACTCATTCCCTGATAAATGTTGTAGACGGATGATGAAAATTCTCTAGAGAAAATAGGGGAATTAAAAACCGATATTGTAACCAGGTCCAGATAAAAACACATAATTTATACAGGCATCATATCTTGTCATTTACCTGTGGTTTAAATCTATACATATATAAAGTATCTGTGTGGAGCAGATTTAGTAAATTTTATTGTCAGATAACCTACTCGAGTCTCACCATGAGGATCATCAGAGTTAACTGCAATGAATTAAGTTAATTAGTTATGAACAAAAGCAGAAGTGACCAAAGGTATTTTCATGGTCCTGTATATATATTATATATATGAGGGTTATTCAATAGATAAGGTCAGTATGTTCAAAGAAGCTGGCAGTAAGGATTGACATCATCATCCTCAAGTCAAATTGACAGCACGGATCTCCCTGACTCTTTCTCACCATCTATCCCTATCAGTTATTGCTCCAAAATTCTCTAGAGAAAATAGGGGAATTAAAAACCGATATTCTAACCAGGTCCAGATAAAAACACATAATCTCTATATATATAAAGTATCTGTGTAGAGCAGATTTAGTAAATTTTATTGTCAGATAACCTACTCGAGTTTCACCATGTGTAACATCAGAGTTAACTGCAATGAATTAATTAAGTTAATTAGTTATGAACAAAAGCAGAACCGCCCTGTTGGCTGGGTGGTAGAATGCACCAAATGCACCTCTGCAGAGGGGTAAGACTCCCCCAAATGGAGCCACCTGTTGGCCGTGAGTGGCAACCCGTGATGCTTAAGGATGGAGTCTTGGTGGATGAGCAGTCCATGACCTGCAATATTCAACTTTGGTCCACCGTTATTCAATAATAAATTTATTTCGACCAAAATTGGGGTCTTTATAAATCTAAGTTGATTTAATATAGCTCCCCAAAATTTCGTCTCATCAGATGGTAGATCAAGATAATTTGAATTGCATAACTGAAAAATTTACTTCTCACAAAAAAAAAAAATATATATATATATATATATATACACACAGAATATCCCTTGTAACTTTTGTAATCCTAGGAGTTTTTTAGCTCAGATTTTTCTCTTTCTATTTTTCTTTCTGGTTCTGTATTTGCATTTATAATATATATATTTATATATATATATATATATATATATATATATTCGTTATATATATCTTTGAAAGGAAGGAAAAACTCAACACCATAATTCCATAATAAATTCATTTCGACCAAAATTGGGGCCTTTATAAATCTAAGTTGATTTAATATAGCTCACCAAAATTTTGTCTCATCAGATGGTAGATCAAGATAATTTGAATTGCATAACTGAAAAATTTACTTCTCACAAAATATATATATATATATATATATATACAGAATACCCCTTGTAACTTTTGTAATCCTAGGAGTTTTTTTTTAGCTCAGATTTTTCTCTTTCTATTTTCTTTCTGGTTCTGTATTTGCATTATAATATATATATATATATATATATATTCGTTTTTCTGTTTTTGTTTTTTGTCTTTTTATAAATCTGATCTTTCTATTATAAGACAAGTTTCCATTTCTTCCCCTGAGAATAATCAAAGAAAAACGAAGAATATTTACATTTGACGATTGTAAAAGTACATTGTGTAGACACAAAGGCACCGCAGAGTAATGGTGAAAACTTCTTTGGGTAAGGCAGCTGAAATATTACAAGCAGTTATCACGAGAGACAGAGATTGTCTATGACCCAGGCCTCGGAGGTTTTCATTAGATAAAGATATATAATCAGGCTATTTCAATTGGAAAATGGGTGGGTTCATGGTCCAAGATTTTTCCCTTTGATATTATCGGAGAGACTTATGAGAGATATTATCTGAAATTAACGTTGTTTTTATGGCACCTTGAAATCTATAGAAGTCTTATAAAGTGCCAAACAAGGATTTTTAAGTAGATTCTTAGAGTCTTTAAAATCACCTTGATGGTTCTGATTTTGAATGTGATTTATTGGCACACAGACTCCTATATAATGGTCATTCTGGATCAGGACCTTTAGAGGAGTTCAAAGATTATGAGAATCTACTTAAAATTCTTTTTTGTCCTGATATAATAATATGTATTATAAACAAGTATTTTCGAGACTTTAATCATATCTCCAAGATTCTGAATATGATTTTATGACACATTGACTCCTACATAATGGTCATGTAGTGCCAAACAAGGATTCTCATAGTCTTTAATCCCATCTCCAAGGTTCTGATTCTGAATGTGGTTTTATGACACACTGACTCATCTATAATGGTCAGGTTGTGCCAAACAAGGATTCTCATAGTCTTTAATCCCATCTCCAAGTTTCTGATTCTGAATGTGGTTTTATGACACATTGACTCATCTATAATGGTCATGTTGTGCCAAACAAGGATTCTCATTGTCTTTAATCCCATCTCCAAGGTTCTGATTCTGAATGTGATTTTATGGCATATTGACTCATATATAGTGGTCATATGACAAAGAAGGATTTTTACCTAGATTCTCAGACTCTTTAAACTCACCTCCATAGTTCTGATTCTGAATGTAATTTATTGGCACACAGACTCCTATATATTGGTCATTCTGGATCAGGACCTTGCAGAGGAGTTTAAAGATTATGAGAATCTACTTAAAATTCTTTTTTGTCCTGATATAATAATATGTATTATAAGCAAGTATTTTCGAGACTTTAATCCCAACAAGTATTTTTAAATCTTTAATTCCATCTCAAAGGTTCCGATTCTGAATGTGGTTGTATGACACATTGACTCATATATAGTGGTCATATGACAAACAAGGATTTTTAACTAGATTCTCTGAGTTTTAAACTCACTTCGAATGTTCTGATTCTGAATGTGGTTTTATGGTACATTGACTCATCTATAATGGTCATATGAAAAACAAGAATTTTTAAGTAGGTAAGAAAATATATATATATATATATATATATATATATATATATATATATATATGTGTGTGTGTATATGTGTAAGGTAATCCAAATGACTAGTAAGTAAGGGATGATTCTATTTGGGATAGACTGTACAACCATACTGTATACTCTTGTAGGTGCAAACATATATATTCATACAAGGATTTTTATAAATTCCTAAAGAGAGCTCAATATATAATAATCAATAAATTGATACAGAGCAATATTTAACTTTCAGAGAAAGAAAAACTTAACAGTCATCACATTATAATCTTTATTTCGACCAGAAACTAAAAAACTGAGTCTAGCCTCATCAGACAGGTTTTACAATACAGGCAATCTCAAAGGAAATATATCACCAGAATTGAATGGTCCAAGATTTTTCCCTTTGATATTACAGGAGAGACTTATGAGAGATATTATCTGAAATTAACGTTGTTTTTATGGCACCTTGAAATCCTATATAATGGTCATTCTGGATCAGGACCTTGTAGAGGAGTTCAAAGATTATGAGAATCTACTTAAAATTCTTTTTTGTTTTGATATAATAATATGTATTATAAGCAAGTATTTTCGAGACTTTAATCCCATCTCCAAGATTCTGAATATGATTTTATGACACATTGATTCCTACATAATGGTCATGTAGTGCCAAACAAGGATTCTCATAGTCTTTAATCCCATCTCCAAGGTTCTGATTCTGAATGTGGTTTGACTCATGGCATGGATCTCCATTCTATAATGGTCATGGTCATGTGCCAAACAAGGATTCTCATTTCTTTAATCCCATCTCCAAGGTTCTGATTCTGAATGTGGTTTCACATTGACTCATCTATAATGGTCATGTTGCCAAACAAGGATTCATAGTCTTTAATCCCATCTCCAAGGTTCTGATTCTGAATGTGTTTTATGGCACATTGACTCATCTATAATGGTCATGTTGTGCCAAACAAGGATTCTCATAGTCTTTAATCCCATCTCCAAGGTTCTGATTCTGAATGTGGTTTTATGACACATTGACTCATCTATAATGGTCATGTTGTGCCAAACAAGGATTCTCATTGTCTTTAATCCCATCTCCAAGGTTCTGATTCTGAATGTGGTTTTATGACACATTGACTCATCTATAATGGTCATGTTGTGCCAAACAAGGATTTCATTTTCTTCTATTCTCTCTCNGAGAGAGATGAAAACAATCCATGACATGCAACACTCTTAGACCCTTACTTAGACTAGACGGGTGGTCGATCAATCGGTTGGCACGTCAAACCCTAGCACCTATGTGGTTACCTCAACCCTATTGGCCCTCATACCAATCCCCAACCCTCTTATCATATGGGTCTAGAAGGCCGGTGGCTGAGGGTCTTCATATATCTGAGAATGACATTAAACGCTATCTGATGGTTGATGGTTCCAGTTTGGAGGTTTGGGGAATGTAGAGCACCCCTTCATCTGTAAAGATTATGCTATTATTATGTCAAGGCTGAAACTACAAATCTAAAACAATTATGACAAAGTAAATATATATACACATTCACTATCACCAGAGCTTGAATTTGTGCAAAAATAATGAAGATTTGATTTATATTTGGGAAGATAATTAATAATAAAATTTAAATAAGTAAAGCATGGAATTTTTTTTTGTCTATTTAATATTACAAGGGCGAGTCAAAAAGTATACCACTTTGTTTAGACAGGTATAATTATCAACACAGGAACATGTATCATACATCAAAAGAATTTGTTCCTCTATGGATGACATCCACTTCTCACATAGGTGAGTCCCAAAGTATGCCATTTTTTAGGACAGGTATAATTACAAAACGAAACATGTATCATACATCAAAATGAAGCTGGTCTCTGTGATATCACATCCCTATTTTTTCCACATAGGTGAGTCCAAAAGTAATGCCATTTCGGTTTGGACAGGTATAATTACAACGCAGAACATGTATCATACATCAAAATGAGTTAGGTCCTCTGTGTATCACATCCCTACTTCTCCACATAGTCACTGTTTCTCTCAATAGCAATGTTTCCACCTTTTGTATCCCTGCCCTGTAAAATTCTGTTGACTGTTCTTTGGAGCCACTTCTTCACTACAGATTTCACAAGTTCTCTTTCATGGGGTTCAAAGGAAGTGAAATCTCTAGTGAAAGAAGTGCAGCTAAACTGGCTTATATATATATATATAATATATATATGGATTCTTTTGATATGGAAGTGACGTGATGTAATGTTAAAAGTCATTGGAAATGGACTCGTCGCTCCGAGTTCAATCCGCTGGATGCTGGTAATTGCATTTCAACTTAGCGCTAATGACCTGGGAAAGGGTAAGAAAATTGACCTTGTGTACATCCTTGCTTTTTGCGGAGGAGTTGGTATAATATATACTATATACTATAATTAATCGTGAGGTGGCCTAAGTCAGTATCAGCCAGACAGCGAGGAGTCTATCCCCTTTTCACTTGTTGCTAGACAAAGGAGATGTTTTTCAGTGTCTGAGTTGGAGCGCCACAGACACCTCCATCAGCTCCTTAACTTTACGCACAGATCCTGTGCTACTCAATCGCTGAGTTGGCAAAGGCGGTATCAAACTAGAAACCTGCGATTCCTAGTCAAGTGCTCTGACAACTGAACTAAACTGGCCTTATATATATATAATAATATATATTTATATATTAGATATTTGGTAATTTTTCCAAGATGAATAAAGGAAAATAAGTGTCAATTACGAATGTAAGAGCTGTATTCATTAAATATAATGTTTATACAGAGGTTTTAGGAGCATTAAGTTTCTGGCTATTGCCATCTTCAGAATGTCAGCACCTCATGTGTTGGTAAAAAACTATTTACGGTTGAAACTAATGAACCGTATTAATTTAAATTACGTCTACAAAGTTCTCTCGCCTCTTGATTGTTCCAAACAAAACAAATTTTTTCTTCTGCGGAAAACAAATAAATCAAAAAAGAATAAAAAAATATTATAGTCTATGTATATTTCTTTCGTATTGTGGCATTACTTTCGTATTTCGCTGGAGAGTTGCTCGCCATTAGTTGGCTTGGTTCCCCGTAGGGGCCGTTTATAAGCGGCTGGTTTGAACATCTCTTCCTTCTTTTCCGGTTGCCGCGCCCACGAGACACCACAGGTTAACTCTGCCGCGCCTTCACTTACTGACAGTGTTATACTGCATGAGACTATTCTTAGTTCATGTCTGTACTTATGTTTTCGCCTTTTACTTTTGTATGTATGTTAATGTACACCTTGTATTATGTACCCTGTTTATCATGTGCTGCACCATATTAATGTTTTGTCTGTCAACCTTTGTCGGAGTTTGTATTCAAGTATATATCACTTTAAACCTTACAGTAATTACATATTTTTTCAATTTTATGTTTTTCCACGCATTTTCGAGTTCATCCTATAAGGCCCCTAAAGACATCAATAGCCAGAACACCTTAGGTAAATGCTCCTAAAACTTTGTATAAACAGTTAATATTTAATATATTATATATATATATAATATGGAGGGCGTGTGGGCTAGTGGTTAGAGTCATTGGAAAATGGACTCCTCGGTTCGAGTTCAATCCTAGACGAAGCTTTTGCATTTCACATAGCGTAATACCCTTGGGAAAGGTATGATCCATATATTTCGTCCCTCCAGCTATGGGTTAACTAGTAGGGCAGACTGGGCTCTTTAACCTGTGGTAGGTAACAGTCTAGGAGAGGGATAACTCTGAATTTAAATTCTGTGGTTGGTCGTTGATTGTCGTGGATTCCTTGATGCCAATTCTTTCCTATGCGCTATGCAAGAAGTGCGGATGGTCTACACAACTTCACCACTATAAACAAATCACTGTGTTGGTTGTTCATTGAGATGAACACTCATCCGTTTGAAAATCAATGAGGAGAGTCCATTTTATATATTAATATATATATATTATATATATATATATATATACTGTAGTGTGAGATGGTACTATTTCAGCTTTTGCTGAATGGTGTACCAAAGGCAGTATTATTGGTAGAGTGCTCAAATAGAAAAAAGAGCTGTATTATAATATAATAAGATAAATATATAGGTTTTACATACCTATTTATTGGGTGACAATGAACATTCACAACCATATTGGTTTCATGCAATGCATTCATCGAGGTGAATTTTCATCCTGTGAATGCATCGCATGAAACCAATATGGTTGTGAATGGTTCCTTTGTCACCCAATAAATAGATATGGTAAAACCTATATATTTATCTTATTATTTATATATACTAGCAAAATATATGCACCTCCGGGTGCAAGTATTAAGTTTTAATAATAATAAAATATATTAAATTAGAAAGGCTAATGAAACTGAATAAGAATGCAGATAAAAGATTTGGAAAAGAGGGGGTATGATTGAAAAATAGAACAACTTTGAAACAACTTTGCAATCATTTCCATTACTCCGTCTTTCTCAATTGGTAAATTTTCCTAATTAACTATTTAGTTAAAATTAGGGAAATAAAGAATAAAATGATAGTTATTTTTTCTGTTAATGGATTTCATTTAAGATTCATTGAAGAGACTTTTGCTTATATTCATTAAAATAAAACCAAACAATTAGAAATCAATAATATAAGCACATATTTTATTAAAATCACATTTTTAATATCAATATGCAAATTAGCTTTCCCATTCACACTGTAAACCGCTATGTTTTGTATATAATAAATACATTGCATGTTATTTGTATGTAGATATGGACAACACTAATAAAAAGGTGAAGCAATTTATTAATAATTGAGGTTTAAATAAAAATAAAATCATGGAGAATGTGATGTAAATAACGAAGGGAATTGTGACTTGAGTAGTAATATAGTTTCGGTTACAGAAAGAAAAACACACAATCTCCATTATAATAAGATATATATGTGTGGGTTGAGGATGAGGTATGAACCAAAAGCTTATGGAATTTGATTGATAATACAGTTCATCTGTCAAACTATCTACTTTTTTACTTATATAAAAATAGACTTTCAATGGGAAAGAAAAAAATTTTAAAATACATTTTCTATCAATTCTTTTGGTTTTTTCTTTTGCTGAAGACATTTCATGACAAACGTTCATTAAACTTTTATGATATATATATATATATATATATATATTATATATATAGGGCCGGGTTAGCTCAGTCGGTAGAGCGTTCAGCTAGAAACCACATGGTTCCTAGTTTGTGAAGAACAAAATGAAAGATGTTAAGTGTATAGTGAATGTGTGAATATGATGTTATTAACTGTTAATTTTTATATGCGCGTTTGTTTACAAATTCGGATGACGTGATCATTGCATGTGCAAAAATGGAAAGTGAAGATCATAGGATGACGCATGCAGACACTAAATAAGCGGAGAACGAAAGGCTAGCAAAGATATGATGTATTTTATATGGAATATTAATGTTAGAAAAATAAGAAGATTAATAAATAGAACGTTTAAATATATATATATATATATATATATATATATATAATTATATATAGAACAAAACAATACATATATATCCATATATATACGCATATCCATATTCACTATACACTTAACATCTTTCATTTTGTCCTCACATAAACATTACTTAACAGTGTCCTGAAGATGGTACAATATACTGAAATGCTTAAGTATTGACACATAAAATTGTTTCCCCTGATCATAACATCCTGTGTTTGTTATATTTTTAAAATATTTTCTTCTCATGCCGATACATATATATTGACATGTATACACACAATAATTCACACCCACACAAATATATGCATTCAGATACATATGCATACACATGTATACATAATATCAATTCACACACAACACACACACACACATATATATATATATATATATATATATTATATATATATTTATATATGCATTCAGATACATATATATACACATGCATGCACACATATCAAATTTATACACACAAATATACATATATGCATTCAGATACATATATATATACATATGTATGTGCACATATCAATTTACACACCACACACACACACACACATATATGCATTCAGATACATATACATACACATGTATACATACATATCAATTCACACACACATATATTTATATATTCAGATACATATACATACACATGTATGCACACATACATATCAATTCACACACACACAAACACATATATAATATATGCATTCAGATACATATACATACATACATATCAATTCACACACACACACATATATATGCATTCAGATAAATATATATACACATGTGTACATACATACATATCAATTCACTCACGCACACACACACGTACACACACACACATATATATATGTATATATATATATATATATATATATGCATACAGATACATATACATACATATCAATTCACACACATACATATATATGCATTCAGATGCATATACATACACACATATCAATTCACACACACACCACACACACACATATATATATGTATTCAGATACGTATACATGTATACATACATACATATCAATTCACGTACACACACACATGTATATATATATATATATATTATGCATTCAGATACATATATATACACATGTAAGCACACATATCAATTTATACACACATACACACACACATATATATGCAATCAGATGCATATACATAAACGTGTATGCACACTAGGTACCACCAGACCGTTTAGGTCATCTTGAATAAAACGGAAATAGATATTTCCGAACTTTGTTTATCAAAAATCTCGTTAAAAAAAGATCGTACAGGGTTGTTACAAAGAAAAATAGTTAATTCAAAGATCAAATTATCCGATTGGGAAAAATTACATCGTTATCTTAAAAATAAACAAACCTATCCATATTACGTGCGAAAGGGTAATTTCAGGCCGCGATTTAGAGAAAGAAATACATATTATTACCCTCTTACAGTTATGCATCTAAGTACGGATGGGTGTAACGGACAAACTTTTTTAGCCAAATTTTTTCTATTAAAATGAATAAAAATCTTTAAAAACTTTAATATTACAATTTACTATGAATAAAACTTGAAAACTTTAATCTTAAAATTTCGCAGTGAAATTGACGTTAAAAATGTCTTCGGTTTTAGTATTAATTCTTAAAATCGAAAATAAATGAAAATTTGAATATTTTTTTCTAAGAGAAAAACTGATAAAACAATCATTCAATATATCATTTTTATTCTAATTGGTCGTAAATGTTAAATAAAATATATTTTTTACGCTCAGAAAACAAACTTTAGTTACCGAGAAGCGTCTCGTCATGTCAGTTTTGCTCTTCCGTATATTCTAAGAATCACACATTACTATTCAACAATAAAAATTACAAATTCTTTTAAAATATTAATTGAGCACGGATCGGACCAACTTTTAGTTCACCTGATTCTAAAATTCATGTTTTTAAATATCCGTGAAAATTTTGATTTTTTTCCACAGGAAAAAAAAAAATTTAATTTATTTCACGCAGAAAATAAAATATTTAATCACACAAAAGATTGAAAATCTCGTAAAAATTAATTTCTTAAAAAAATTTTTTTTTTTTTGACGATTTAATAGAATATAGTACATACCAATTACATAAGAAAAAAAAAGTTTTCAAATATTAATATTATGACATTTTTTTGCACTTTTTATTTCCGACTTCATTATTTTTTCCTAAAAAAACTAATAATTCGGTATGTTATACAATTTCATTGATATAGTTATTCAGACTCTTATCTTTATAGAAAAAAGTACCAAATTTTTTTTCCACATCATTTTTTTATCTCATAAAATAAAATAGGGGGGTGATAGACATCGTAAAAAAAATATTTTCCCCTAATATATTTTAGAAAAAAACTATTTCAGATGTATTTACATCTAATGGTAACATTTATGGAAATTTTCGTGAAAATTGGACCATTAATTGATTTTTCATAGAATTTTTAAAAATCCTCTTATCGTAACTTGTTTTTAGCTACGTTAAATTTCAGTTGATTTAACAGTGCAAAAATGAAAACATTGTTTTTCAATCATAATTTTCATTATTTTCGTATGCTGATAAAAAATTTTAAAAATCACCAGGAGTTTATTTAATGTTTTTTCTTTCGAATGGAAAAATATTTTCAAGAAAATATTAATTTTCTGCAAGTTTCATTGTGTTAAATGTAGGGGGGTAAATTGCACAGGGTCAAATTGGTGGTACCTAATGCACACATATCAATTTACACACACACACACACACAAACATATATATATATATATATATATATATATATATATATGCACACTCTGCAGACACATATATATACACATGTATGCACACATCAATTTACACACACACACACACACATATATATATATATGCATTCAGATACATATACATACATACATATCAATTCACACACACACATGTATATATATATGCACTCAGATGCATATATATACACGTATGCACACATATCAATTTATACACACACACACATATATATATGCATTCAGATACATATACATACTCATGTATGCCCACATATCAATTTACACACCACACACACACACACACACACACACACACACACATATATATATATATATTATATATATATATATATATATATGCAAACACAGTCAGATGCATATATATATACACATGTATGCACACATCAATTTACACACACACACACATATATATATATATACATATATATATATATATGCACACACAGTCAGACACGTGTATATATATAATATATATACACACACACACACACATATATATATACATATATATATATGCACACACAGTCAGACACATGTATATATATATATATATATATATATATATATATATATGCAAACACACACACATCCCAAGCCCATATATCATGAATAATAAAATATCATCAATATGCCATGTCAGTTTTGTCATTAAAACAAAAAATAAAAAAAATAAAATAATAATAATTTCAAGCAATTTTTTTCTTTTCTTTTCTGCCATTTTCTTCACGTGAAATGAAATTGAAGACAAAAAGCAAAAAAGAAAAAAGATGTCTTCAACTTTAAAGAATGTTGACAAAACGCATCAACTGTCAACTAATCTTGGACACTGATGCATCATGGGAAGGCTCTGTTGGTGGAAAAAGATATAAATAGCAAAATTATATTTGGGTAACCACACCCCACACCACCCACAACCTTGTGACATGCAGTTGGTATCATAAAACTGTACAGATGTACAATACAAAAAATAAAAAATACATTTTTAAAAAATTTAATTTTTCTCTTAATTATTTGAGTTAGCAATCAAATATGGAAAATACACCTTAAGACTTTAAACCAGTTATCCTTGGCAAGATGTAAAAAGGACTTAAAGTAAATAAGTAAGTAAGTCAATAAGTATCCAGTGGTCTAGTATCCCTTGGTAAGTCAATAAGTCCTGTGGTATAGTACTACGTTCCTTCGTCCACGAAGATCCAAGTAGCCGTGAGCTAAGGTTAAGAATCAGCTAGTATAAATACATCACAGCAGCAGCAGCACTGCCAGTGATTGGACAATAGGTTGCCTTCCCTGGTCACGTGGTAGTCAATGAGTCTATATTTAGAAGTAGGTATCTACCACATGCCTTATATCACCAAAAAATTATTATACTAAAGCTGAGCAAATCAACCTTTGGTTCCCTAAGGCTTTTTTTTCCAATTTTGTTTAATGACACAAAAGTTATTCTAAATTATTCCTTACTTTTGGGATTGAATTATGTTTGAAAAAAGATTTTGTTTTAATTGGTTCTAATTAGTTGTAATCTGCAATTGAGTAAAAATCTGACCAATCCCTTACTTTACTTTCTGCCTATCACTTTCCCCCCCTCTATGTATCTCTTGATTACCTCCTCATTATATAATGTTAGTTTCTCTATGAAGAGAGAGAGAGAGAGAGAGAGAGAGAGAGACACACACACACACATGGGAGAATTTGAAATGGATTTCTATGTTAAATTTCACAAACATCAATCACATATGGCAAATACACCTTAAGACTTTAAACAAGTTAATGATAATATATATATATATGTATATATATATATATATATATATATATATCATTATTTTATTTCATATTTAAAATAATAATAAATAGAATACAATATGTACATGGACAAACTCTCAGCCGAAAAATTAATTAGTTGTAATCTGCAATTAAGTAAAAACCTGACCAATCCCTTACTTTACTTTCTGCCTATCACTTTCTCCCCTCTATGTATCTCTTGATTACCTCCTCATTATATAATGTTAGTTTCTCTAGGAGAGGAGAGACAGACAGACACACACACATATACACACACACACATTGGAGAATTTGAAATGGATTTCTATGTTAAATTTCACAAACATCAATCACATATGGCAAATACACCTTAAGACTTTAAACAAGTTAATGATAATATATATTCTTTTTCTTTCTTTCATTCATCACCTAAATTTTTCTTTCATGGAGTCTCTTTCTTTCACTTTTCTTTCATTTTCTTTTTCTTTCATTTTCTTTTTCTTTCTTTTATTTTTTCATTCATCACCTAAATTTTTCTTTCATGGAGTCTCTTTCTTTCACTTTTCTTCATTTTCTTTTTCTTTCATTTTCTTTTCTTTCTTTTATTTTTTCATTCATCACCTAAATTTTTCTTTCATTCTTTCTTTCATCCATCTCTTTCTTTGACTTTTCTTTCATTTTCTTTTTCTTTCTTTTATTTTTTCATTCATCACCTAAATCTTTCTTTCATTCTTTCTTTCATCCAGTCTCTTTCTTTCACTTTTCTTTCTTTCTTTATTTTTTCATTCATCACCTAAATTTTCTTCATTCTTTCTTTATCCAGTCTCTTTCTTCACTTTCTTTTCATTCTTCTTCTTTTATTTTTTCTTCATCACCTAAAATCTTTCTTTCATTCTTTCTTTATCCAGTCTCTTTCTTTCACTTTCTTTTTCTTTCTTTTATTTTTTCATTCATCACCTAAATCTTTCTTTCATTCTTTCTTTTATCCAATCTCTTTCTTTCTCTTTTCTTTCATTTTCTTTTTCTTTCTTTTATTTTTTCATTCATCACCTAAATCTTTCTTTCATTCTTTCATTCATCCAATCTCTTTCTTTCATTTTCTTTTTCTTTCTTTCATTCTTTCATTCATCCAATCTCTTTCTTTCATTTTCTTTTTCTTTCTTTCATTTTTTTCATTCATTACCTAAATCTTTCTTTCATTCTTTCTTTTATCCAATCTCTTTCTTTCTCTTTTCTTTCATTTTCTTTTTCTTTCTTTTATTTTTTCATTCATCACCTAAATCTTTCTTTTACTTTTCTTTCATTCTTTTTTCTTTCTTTCATTCTTCCTTTCATCCAATCTCTATCATTTTTCTTCTTTCTTTCTTTTATTTTTTCATTCTTTCTTTGTGTTTCTTCTAATCATTTATTTGTAAAATTAAACATAGTATTAAAAAAGTTTGTTTTATTTGATGTAATATGATTAATAAGGAAAAACTTTTTCTTTTCTTTTTCAGGTAAGTTCGTTCTTTTAATCTTTGTTTTGCTAATCAACTTCAAAAAGGTATAGTAAAAAATTTGATCTTTTAATTGATTTGACTGAAGATGTCCGTATGAATTCGGACGAAACGTTTCAACTCTCTGATTTGTTTTGAGTTTTCATTTCTTGTTCACCATCCTTCTACCTACTGAACACATTTTCGATTTATAAAAATCATCTTCAGAGCTTGTTTTTATTCTGGACTCATCGAGAGAGCAGACGAAAACAATATGAATTCAAAACGAAAACATTGATGTTGCAAAAAAGTTATGCGGTAGTTTCAAATATAAGCACATCCGCCACGCGTTTCTTGGTTAGCGACAGTCATGTATATCTTAGTGTAACAGTTTTTTAAAAAAGAAGACATATTTCAAATTTGACAATAGACAAATTCTCTTTTTCAAACAGGATGAGTATTAACCCGTTGACGGTAGGCCTGCAATGGATTTTTAGAAAATAATTTTTTATTTTTGTATTTATTTTTATTTTGTATTTTTATATAAAAAGTAAAAAAAAAAAAGTATGAATGGTGTAAGGTTTTTTTTTTTTTTTTTTTTTTGGATAATGTGAAATTTAAATTTGTTAGGAAGTATATGTCAGAAATGGTTATATATATATATATAGCGTGTGTGTTTCAAAGTTTTATGTAGGATATCATTTACACTTTGAAGTGCCATCATCAAATACTAGAAGCTCTATACATAAAACGATACAAACTCAAAATTCCAATGCAGTACACACATTTTAAAATGCCTATAACACATCATCAATTCTTCTTCCATCCACATTAATATAATTAAAAAAAACTGGAACACATCACCCCTGATGATGGCACTTCGAAGTGCCGAAAGTACTCGGTAACTGAACTTTGGTGGACTTATCCACGAATTCCACCCAAATATTAAAAAGTTGGCTAGAAAACTCAAAAAGATCAAAAATAAAATTGTTAAACAGGAGATGTGTCTTTTGTTTAATTCTACATGTATATATATATAGTGTGTGTGTTTCAAAGTTTTATGTAGGATATCATTTACAGTGTACTTGTAGGAAAGTGCAGATGACATTAGTAATTACTGGGAAATTCTAGACAATTGTCGCCCCATAAAAAAGAAATAGGATATACTTTGATGTTATGTGGGTAGAATAATATCATCCCATCAGAAACCTGTGCACATCTATCTCCATAAAATTGATTGTACGTGTTGATAATCTCGGATAATATCGTAAATCTCATTCTGAGATTGAGTGAAGGTATTAAGTGTCAGGATTTATTGTCTGTCAATTTGGATTTCCAGTTTAAAAAAAAAAATAGTCGCTTGAATTATCTTGAATGTTGTCTGTACTTCTCCAGTTAAATTAGATATTTTCTTCTAGTAAGTGGATACAAATTTAACACTATTGAATTAACACTTTGTTATTGAGCTTTTATATTCTGAGTTTGCATGGAAATTTCATGGAAATATCACTTCTGATTCTATGTACAGTGTATTGATGTTGTCATCTAATCAACTAATTAGAATTTGACATTGTTGAATTAATACTTTATTGTTGGAAAACCAACAAAGTCTGGTGGTATTGTAAGGTACAGTCGGGATGTTTTGGGTTAATGGTAATGATAATTTAGCTCTGAAAATATGCTAGACCCTTGAGTCGTCTTCTGGTAAAGGTGTAGCATAGGCCTTTTTACAGACTACTGAATGTTGTCTTATACTGAGATTGTGTGAAAGTATTGAGTGTCAGGATTTATTGTTTGTCAGTTTGGCTTTTGAGTTAAAAAAAACATAGTCACTTGAATTATCTTGAATATTGTCTAAACTTTTCCAGTTGAATTAGATATTGTCTTCTAATCAGTTGATACAAATTTAACTATTGAATTAACACTTCATTATTGAGCTTTTGTATTCTCTCTTTGCATGTAAATTTGAAGGAAATATCACTTCTGGTTCTATGTACAGTGTATTGATCTTGTCATCTCATCAGTTAATTGAGACTTAACACTGTTGACTTAACACTTCATTATTAATGTTATTATGATGAATGTTGTCTCAATTTTTTTCCAGTTGAATTAGATATTGTCTTCTAATCAGTTGATACAAATTTAACACTATTGAATTAACACTTCATTATTGAGCTTTTGTATTCTGTCTTTGCATATAAATTTCAAGGAAATATCACTTCTGGTTCTATGTACAGTGTATTGATGTTGTCATCTGATCAGTTAATTGAGACTTAACACTGTCGAATTAACACTTCATTATTAATGTTATTATAATGAATGTTGTCTCAATTTTTCCAGTTGAATTAGATATTGTCTTCTAATCAGTTGATACAAATTCAACACTATTGAATTAACACTTCATTATTGAGCTTTTGTATTCTGTCTTTGCATGTAAATTTCAAGGAAATATCACTTCTGGTTCTATGTACAGTGTATTGATGTTGTCATCTGATCAGTTAATTGAGACTTAACACTGTCGAATTAACACTTCATTATTAATGTTATTATGATGAATGTTGTCTCAATTTTTCTAGTTGAATTAGATATTGTCTTCTAGTCAGTTGATACAAATTTAACACCATTGAATTTTATTATTGTTGCTTATTTTGATTGGTCTGACCAACCTATCAGAAACGAGCTCTGGCAATATAAACGCAGTATCACCTGACACAGATATTGCAGTCTGACTTTGAAGCAAGATGGTACTAGTGACAAGTGGAAAGTGTGTAAATAATATCCAGGGAGGAAATTGTGTTGCCCTCCTTCCCCCCAAAAAAAAACAACAACAAAAAACAATAGATTTAATGTTATCTCATACTGAGATTTGAGTAAAGTGATCCAATGAGAGTATTCCATTATTTGTCAATTTGGCTGTTAAGTTTAAAAAAAACATAGTCACTTGAATTATGTTGAATGTTGTCTAAACTTTTCCAGTTGAATTAGATATTGTCTTCTAATCAGTTGATACAAATTTAACGCTATTGAATTAACACTTCATTATTGAGCTTTTGTATTCTGTCTTTGCATGTAAATTTTAAGGAAATATCACTTCTGGTTCTATGTACAGTGTATTGATGTTGTCATCTGATCAGTTAATTGAGACTTAACACTGTTGACTTAACACTTCATTATTAATGTTATTATGATGAATGTTGTCTCAATTTTTTCCAGTTGAATTAGATATTGTCTTCTAATCAGTTGATACAAATTTAACACTATTGAATTAACACTTCATTATTGAGCTTTTGTATTCTGTCTTTGCATGTAAATTTCAAGGAAATATCACTTCTGGTTCTATGTACAGTGTATTGATGTTGTCATCTGATCAGTTAATTGAGACTTAACACTGTTGACTTAACACTTCATTATTAATGTTATTATGATGAATGTTGTCTCAATTTTTTCCAGTTGAATTAGATATTGTCTTCTAATCAGTTGATACAAATTTAACACTATTGAATTAACACTTCATTATTGAGCTTTTGTATTCTGTCTTTGCATGTAAATTTCAAGGAAATATCACTTCTGGTTCTATGTACAGTGTATTGATGTTGTCATCTCATCAGTTAATTGAGACTTAACACTGTTGACTTAACACTTCATTATTAATGTTATTATGATGAATGTTGTCTGGTGCTTATCAAGCTATAAATCTGGAATCGATTAAAAGCCAAATTGTAAACAAATTTTTTGACACGAATGGATATGGAAGGATTAAGGAAATGTTTTGACAAGAGGGGGGGGGGTGCAAAAACAAAACTAAGAAACTAAAAAAAACCCATCCGGTCGCACCAGGCCCAAGCCGCTCACCCAATAAAATAAGTGAGTGCTTAGGCCTAATTTGTCTGTACTGGACGAAAGGGCCCTTGTTTTACTAATAAACATTTTTATTTTATTCCTTTCATTCCATCCATTGAAGTGGTGATCACTATGATAACCCTCAATATATTATATATATATATATATATATATATATATATATATTTAAATCTTAACAATTTGACCGTCTGATGATTGCAGTAAGCATAAAACTTTAGTTATAGGAAATTAAATCCATAATATATAATATTTGATTGTAAGCCTGCTCTGCTATTTGAGCATTGAGCACCTTTATATGCCAATACTTTCTCATTCATTCCCCATTCATTCTATATATTATATATATGTCATACCTAATTTGTTAATTAATTAATTATAACCAAATGAATTAGGCGTGCATATCGGTTTAAATGTAAAGCGTAAACAAATCGAGAAAAAGTCGATCTCTGTATGTACATTTCAGCGATCGACTTTTTCTCGATTTGTTTACGCTTTACATTTAAACCGATATGCACGCCTAATTCATTTAATTATAATTAATTAATTAACAAATTAGGTATGACTTTAATCAAGCACATAATCTCCCACAAATTGTCGGCCTTCGCCATTTCAAACACATTGTTTGTTCACTTCATATATATATATATATATATATATATATATATAACACACAGTTTGCATATATATATATATATATAGTTTATACAGTTTGCATATGTATGAATATATATAGTTTGCATATACATATATAGATAGTTTGCATGTATGTATATATAAAGTTTGCTTATATTCATTTTAAGGATACATATCTGTGTAAATATACACATATGCATTTGTTTATGTCTGTCCTCTCTCTCTCTCTCTCTCTCTCTCTCTCTCTATATATATATTATATATATATATATATAATATATAATATATAAAAAGTGGAAGTAAATCAGACAATACATAATTTTTACAAAAGATGAAGAAACAAGTTCATTTCTCTTTGAGAATGAAACATTATATATATATATATATATATATATATATATATATATATATATAATAATGAAAAGGTCCTAAAGTGGTTTGAATTATGTTTATTTTTTAATTATTTATTTCGATTTCACAACAGTCGGTGACAGATGTTTCAGATTCTCAATCCACTTCAAGCTTATACAATTGTAAATATATATATATTTGTGTGTTATACAATTGTATATATATATATATATATATATATATATATATTTGTGTGTATATATATAAGATAAAAATATAATTGTGATTACCCAAGAAAAGCTTTTAAAACCAAAATAGCCAACAGGCAGTTATTAATGATGCTGTTTTTTACAATCAGTTCAACCGCAGAAACAAGACAACACAGAGTAGCCTTGCTAGTCTGTGGATATTCCCTTTTATTAAAATTTCTTTTATTTCTTTTTTAATAGTTGCAAAAAAAAAAAAAATTCGGAATTCCAACTCCCTACTTCATTCTGTCCTTGTTTTGCAACTGTTTCAAATCCTTTTCAAATTTGCTAATTATCATTCAATGAAGAATATTCATGAGGAAACATTTAATAAAAAGATTTAATTCACAGACCTCCTGCACTTGTCACACAGAATTATTAGATTGTTGAATTTGACCAATCAATGAATGACAACAGCAAATTGAACAGCCAATCAGCTCTCATTAAATTATTTCATTTGTCATCCATTTTGATTTCAGGGTTTTTCTTTTTCTTTTCTTTCTTTTTTTACCTTTAACATCTTATGGGGTGAGGGGAGTCCTCGTAGCATAGTGGCTAACGCACTGGATGTGGACATCATAGTAAGTGAGTTTGAACTCCAGTGGTGCTATCTTTTTCTGTTGTATGTTCAGTATACATATATTTCACAACTTTGTCGGCATTAAATGACCCACTGAGGTTGATATGCCGTAAAATAAAACAAACCAAACCCATATCATCATCATCAATACATACTGACAGAAGAGCTTATAGTATCACATAAATAATACAAATTATCAAGCCTCATCTGAAAAATTCAGACAAATAAGTTTCTGTATATAAGTTGTGTATATAACAATAAAAATGAGGACAACAGTCCCAAAAATCTAAATGATACAAATTATCAAGCCTCACCTGAAAAATTCAAACAAATAAGTTTCTGTATATAAGTTGTGTATATAACAATAAAGATGAGGACAACAGCCCCAAAAATCTAAATAATACAAATTATCAAGCCTCATCTCAAAAATTCAGACAAATAAGTTTCTGTATATAAGTTGTGTATATAACAATAAAGATGAGGACAACAGTCCTAAAAATCCAAATAAGGGTTCTTGCTAACTATAAGGTATTTGCATTAGAGTGCTAATAATTGAGGTTCTTAGTAGACGGTCTTGTACATGTCGCACAGAATTATTCAATTGTTGAATTTGACCAATCAATGAATGACAACAGAAAATGAACAGCCAATCAGCTTTCATTAAATTATTTCATTTGTCATCCATTTTGATTTCAGGGTTTTTTATTTTTATTCTTCTTTCTTTTTTGCCCTTGAATATTTTATGGGTGAGGTGAGTCCCTGTGGTGTACTGGCTAACACACTGGACGTGGACATCATAGTGAGTTGGAACTCTAGTTGTGCTATCTTTTTCTGTTGTATGTTCAGTATACTAGTACATTCAAATAAGGGTTCTCGCTAACCATAAGGTATTTGCAATAAAGTGCTAATAATTGAGGTTGTTAGTAGATGGTCTTGTACTTGTCACACATAATTATTAGATTGTTGAATTTAACCAATCAATGAAGGACAACAGCAAATGAACAGCCAATCAGCTCTCATTAAATTATTTCATTTGTCATCCATTTTGATTTCAGGGTTTGTTTTTTTCTTTTTCTTTCTTTATTCCACTTCAAAATTTTATGTGGGGTGAAGGGTGTCCTCGTTGTGTAGTGGCTAACATGCTGGAGTTTTTTTAAATTTCTCACTATACTACACACACACACACACACACACACACACATATATAATATATATATATATATATATATATATACATCAAGCGACTTTACTTTCTTAATCGGCAAACAAAAATGAATATAAATACTTATTGAATCCAATATCATTTAAATTATTAATTCGAACATAATGGGTCAACTGTATTCCTTAAATATTTGTCATTTTAACATTTACGTTCACCATTCATTCATGCTTAAAAATGTTTAATTCTTATAACCCAGACAGGTAAAGTTATTTAGTAAGCGTAACTTAGATGTGGCACAAGGCCAGAAGTAAGGGGCACCCAGTGAGAATCGAACTCACTAACAATGAGTTTGGCCTCCAGTTGTGCTATTACGTTCATTTTGTTTGTATACTGGAACATAGAATGTTTAGTTATAGAAGGGGGGGGGGGAAATATATGGGGCGAAATAGACCTTCGAACCAACAAGCTCCCACCAAGGGGAACCAAAAACAAGCAAGTTCTCCGTCTTCTCACAAGCCAGACCCTCTGTTGGTCAACACATTCTTCGTCTAGCAGTTGGAAAAATCCGTCGTCATAGTCGAAATAATCTTTAGCAGTTCAACATCACATTTCCTATTTTGTTTCGTTTCTGTTGGACTAAAATCCATTTCTTTACTGAAAAGCGCTTCATCATCCTGCTGCTGCTGACTGCCCAGTGCTTGACTCACTTGTTATTTTATGGGCATATTAGCCAAACATCTGGTCACGTCAGTCAAACCTCACGTCCTTCCAGTTCCTACATCGCATCTGTTTTCGCATGCGGGAGGACGTGGGTTTGATCCCAGCAGGCAAGACAATGTCTTGTTCCCTTTCCTTTCTTGTTCTCCGTCACATTAGTATACTAGTACATCCCAATAGGGGTTCATACTAACCATAAAGTACTTTGCAACTTGTAGAGTAGAAATGAACTGTCCCATTAAGTCATGTTTGTTTGATTTTGTGTCAAGTATTCAGCTCTGTTACAAGCTGAATACTCTAACTCTAGAGTGTTGGTAGGTGGTTTATATACAGCTTTGGGCTATTCCATTATAAACTCTGGCAAGTTCACTTCCTGGGTTTTGATTGGCTGATGGTTTTCAGGGTGAGTAAAGATATGGATAAGTACCCACTCTTCAGCCATCAGTCTGCACTATGCCAGCAGCATGCAAGGACTGTATTTAAGTTACAGCTTGCATGTTGTTCTTGTCTGCTAACTCGATGGTAGTTAGAATCCCACTGCGACAGTAGTTAGAATCCCACTGCGACGGTGAGTATTGTAATATTTTCTATGATATCTGGGGGATAACTTCTACAATGTTGACTTCTACAGAAAACAATAAACTATACAATTTACCTCCTCCAATAGTATATGAGCCTGGCTAAGAGCTTGAACTCCAGTTGTGTTATTACGTTCACTTTCTGTTGCATAGACTCCCTCATTGATTAGCTGATACCGACTTTAGGCCACCCCGATGACTTTACTTCCTTATAACATTTTATCACACACCATGCTTTCTCTCTCTTCAAACTTTAACCTCATCTGTGTCTTCCACCTTTCTAGTAATCTACTTTCCTTTCTTTGCTTCTCTTGTTTTCTACCCCCCCACCGCCACCCCACGGCATTTTTTATTCGGTTTTTTTCCCCCTTCTCTTTTCTCACCAATTTTATTCTTGTACTTTTTCATCCCAAATCATTTTCTTTTCAAGGACCCTCATCTTTTTTTTATCGAAGGTGAAAGCAGAGAAAATATTCATTTTGCTAAACATTTTAAGATTGACCACCCCCGCTTCCCAAGCCACAAGAGATCCCCCCTTCCCAACCTGCAAAAGTACAAACAACATTTGCTGTTCTTTTTTGAATCTCTCACACATACCCTTGTATCTGTATTTATGCTAGCAGTGTCCTCTTTACACACATACACACACACACACACACACACATATATATATATAATACATACATACATAAACAAAGTCTATATTGGCTCTCTCTCTTACTCATGCATTCACTTGTATGTATATTTGAGGTAGCAGTGTTCTCTTTCCACACACACACACACACACACACACACATATATATATATATAATAAATAAGTAATCCACAGACACATGTTTCGAGGTTTCACCTTTCATCAGTGTGGCAATACCGTAACAGTTCCCCCTAGCTGGGTTCGAGACCCAAATGAACTTTCGTTCGCCAAACCTTTAACCTGTACGGCCATAGGCAGCTGTCAAATATAGGAGAATATTTAATCGCTACATTTCTAAGCGGAAATGAATTCACTAGAGTCCTCAAACATTTG
Source organism: Doryteuthis pealeii (assembly GCA_023376005.1). Lineage (NCBI taxonomy): Eukaryota > Metazoa > Mollusca > Cephalopoda > Myopsida > Loliginidae > Doryteuthis > Doryteuthis pealeii. Next base: position 38,398,991 of record CM042181.1, on the reverse strand, counting down.
TAAACAAAGTGAGGGTTAGCTAGATGCCAGAACGGTGAATCTGCAATTAAATCCCTATTCAGAGAACTCAACCAAAGTGGGAGTATATATATAATAAATAAGTAATCCACAGAACTCGCGATCTGAGTTAACAAACAAATGTAGGCATTTAAATAAACTTAGACTGAGCCAGGTAGGTTCTGGAATTACATAGGGTGGTACACCCACATACTTGAGAA